>JAGYYJ010002522.1:0-105991 GCA_019671005.1 Hibiscus mutabilis | reverse complement strand
ACCCAGAAGTGATAGGAAGGTTTGTTATTATGCCACCATGTCAAACACCCATTCTGGTCAATCATAACCAATTAAAATATGCTTTGATATATATATAAATATATATATATTGCTTTTTGTATGTGAGAGAGGTCAGAGAAGAGGAATTACACATGCATGTGAGAAGGGCATGTGGGTGAGTCTACATCCGTCACTGCATTGCCATGTGATTCTGTCAGGATTTACAAATAAAGAGGCCCTAATGGAAATTAGGATAGGGATGCCAACCCCTTTTTTTTAATTCTCCATCTTAAATGGTTAAATATACATGTTGGGTTTTGAATTTGATTCTTTTGTCAAATTGGTCCCTGATCTCTTTTGTATGATAAGTTGGCCCTCGGATTTGGAAAACGTGACACACGTTAGTCCCTATAACTAATATCAAAATTTTAATGAATCTAACAAAGTAGCCTTTGACTTTGAAAATATTTATCAAATTGGTCTTGAATTAAAAATAAATAAATTATTGTTTTGAACCCCACCATTCAATTCTCAAAGACAACCGCCACAATAAAATGACATTTATTTTAGTTTTCTAACAAAATTCATTTTGAATAATATAGTATGAAAAATGATATTATTAAATTATAATCTGAAGCAGACATAATTGATGTTATAAAATATTTATCCAAAATCAGACAATTGGACGTTATGGTTTGAAGTAGTTATGTTCATGTAATGAAATCCAAATTGCTTAAATACATGAAATCCAAGTTGCTTAAATAGAGTTAGAATAATTAACGCAGTAATTATATAGGAGAAAAAGTTTGATACACAGTCCGTGTAAATTAAAGTTTACACGTGCTTTTTAAATTTAGGGGTTAGGGTTTAGTTTAGGATTTAAAATTTAGGAATTTATGTTGTATGTTTTAGAATTTAAGGTTTAGGGTTAGAGTTTAGAGTGTTGAGGTTAGGGTTTTAAATTTTATAAAAGGGTTGTGTAAAAATATTTTACACAGGCTGTGTATCAAAATAAAACTCATTATATATATTGTGTAAAAAATTATACAAATCTGTATATTTATCTTTTAAAAATTAAAATTTAAATCTTTACTTCTAAAATTATAAACTTTATTCATGAAAGTGTTTTTTAAACTTAAAGACTGGATTTATAATCTCTAAAATAAAAAATATTTTTATAATCTAATTTAAACTTGTCATCGTGTTTATTAAATAATTTTCAAATTTTAAGTAATAGAAGATAGGAAAGAATAAATTGGTCTTTTTGGACATTCTTGCTTTGTCTTTGCATCTTTGCCAACTCAAAATAATTAAAAATTAATTTAAGCCTGTAGAAAGAATCACCATACATGGAGACCATAATGTCCTACACGTTGTTTTATTTTATTTTTTATTTTCTTTTCTTTTCAAATTAAAGACATTAATAAAATACATAATAATACTAATAACAAATAAACAAATAACGGGTTTTTAAAAAATATTTTTTAATTTAATTCAAATTAATTGAAAACAAACATATTTTTACAAACTGAATTATAAAATACATATTATTCGAATAATTACACAAATTTAAATCAAAGTGAATTAAATTTAAATAAAAAAAACATAAAGCCTGTAACCACGGCCCACGGTCCTACTCCTACTCTTAATACTTGGCTTTGAATTTTGCCAAAATTTAATAAAAAGAAAAGCTGAAAAATGCAAATATGAGTATTCTTTAGGGCACATGGCTGCTCTACCAGTGCCCACCACTCTCCTACTTTGTCAACCTTCTCTCTTTTTCACATTATTTTCTTAAGAAAATATTTGTTTTTCATTTTAAAAAATCACAATAATAAATGGTATTACAGGTTGGAAATTCATTATTTAATTCTCCAACAACTTTTTAACGGAATTTGACTTGTAATAAACATGAATAAATATTTTTGTTATTGTTGATATTGCATTATTATTTACTATTTTTTGGTCAATGAAAGATTATTATAATGACAGTTAATATGATCATTTTTAGAAAAAATAATGGGATATAATTAAAAGAAAAAACTTTGATACGCAGGCCGTGTAAATTTTAGTTTACACGTGCCTTTTAGTTTTAGGGATTATGATTTTAGTTTAGGGTTTAAGGTTTAGGAGTTTAGGTTGTAGGGTTTAAAATTTAATGTTAGTGTTTAGAATTTAAGGTTTAGAGTGTGGGATTTAATTTTTTAGGGTTAGGGTTATAATTTAAGATTTGAGTTTTATAGTATAAATACACAAACTTGTGTAAAATTAATTTTACACAACCTGTATATCAAAGTTTTACCCTAATTAAAATGGCATAAAAACAAGGCTTCATCTTCATCCACCCCTAAATGGACATATTAGTATATTTTTATACTCCTTTTCTTTTTTTCTTTTTATTAATAAGGGGAAATATTTTTATACTTGTTAAAAAACTTCCATAATTTTAGGTGGAAGGAGAAGAGTACCCTTGGTAATTTTTATACTCTTTTTTTTGGGATTATACAGAATCGTTTATGTTGCGTATGTCCAAAATTAGCAGATAAAGGATAGCGGATTATATTAGTTGATAATGGATAGCTGATTTAAATAGCAGATTACATTAGCTGATTGTATAAAAGTATTTGGTAAAATTAACTGATAGTTGTTTGATTATTTGAACAAGCAAAATGATATATAAGGACGTGATTATATTTTATACTTGTTTGAATAATCTATTAGTTATTAACATTTTATATCTATTAATGTTAATTAGATTGTAAAAATTAATTTTTTAATATCATTTCTGAGCATATATGAGAATTTACATAATTTTTTATTTATGAAATTATTTTTTAATATAGTTTTAATAATTATTAAATTTAGATTCTTATCTATGAAATTATAATTTGAATATAATTTTATGAATTATTAAATTTATATGTATTTATTATTTATATAATAATTTATAAATATTAGGAAACACAATGTTAATTTTGATTTTGAGATTTGAAATTTGAGTTTAACTTGACTGAGTTTTAATTTTAAAATTCAATTTTGATTCGAGATTAAAAAAACTAAACTATTTAAATTTACTCGATTATACTTCTTTTATCTTACTAAAAACGAACTCAATTGTTTTGAATTTGAGTTTCAAATGTGATTTTTCAATGATACTTAAATTTTTTTATGTCAAAATTAAAGAAATTCAAAACTTAAATTTTATTTTTTGCTAATTCAAATTATTCGAACTTAACTCGATAGTGATCGATCCGACAAAGAGTGCATAGAAGTATTAGGACACGTCACCTTAAAATCAACCCTGTTGATAATATTCTTGAATTATTGACCCAATTGTGATGTCCAATACTGGGCCTATCCCGACTTGGCCCAATATTTTTTGAATTTTTTACCCAAGGAAATTGGGGCAAGCCTTGGGATTTTTTTTAACCGTGGAAGAATGGGACTGATCCAATCCGACACGTGTGCTTTTTCAATGTAAATGGTTGGGGTTCGTGGAATCTTTATTTATCTTCAGGTTTACAGAGCAGTACAGTAGTTAATTAGGAATAAAAATTCTCTGTTTTTTTTATAAATAAGAGATGATTACTATTTAATATTTTGTTAAAAATTTCTCTAAAATTTAATTGAAAAAAAGAGTGTATCAGGCAATAAGTAATTTTTTTGTTTTTTTTCCGATACTTTTTTTATGTTTTATATTAAAAATTAAATTTAAGTTCAATGTTTAAATGTAGAGTTAGGTTTAAGAAATTATAGGTAGAGTATATTTTTTAAGGTTTAAAGTTTATAGTTTAAATTTTAAAATTTAAATTTATAATTTAAAATTTAATTTTTTAATATTAAAACATAGAAAAAAAAATTGTCCTTAATTAGAGCATAGCACTGTTAAAAATGGTTTACCATTTGTCAGCAGAGAAAACATCTGTCCACTCCTATCATGACACGTCATTGTTGACCCTGGCATCAGCTGTACAAAACCCTGCTTCTCCGGTTAGGTTTTGTAACTTTTCCCTGGTTCTGTTCGAGGAACAAAAATTCTCTGCGCTTAAATATGTCTTCTTATGTGCTTGTTAAAAAATATTAAAAAAATAAATTTTAATCTTAAATTTCACATCCTAAACTCTAAATTTTATACCTTAAAAAATATATCTTATCCTTAATTTCCTAAACTCTAAACGTACTATTTTAAAGTGAAACACCAAAAGAGACATAATTTTGGACAAACGATTTCCATTAGTTTATATTTTTAATAACATATTCTATCTCAGTTTGTTTATTATTTATTGTATTTGACTCGATTCTTTTAGTGTTCGTGAACATACTCATTTAAATTGTTGTTTGACATGTTTGTTTCAATTGAGTAAAGCATTTAGAGCACACTCACTTTCTATAACTTGTTTTTGTCAAATTATCAAAAGTAGTTGTACATAGAATATATATTTTATAAATTAATGAGTTGAAATTTAAATATAAAAATAGATGAAGATATTATTTTAATATTTTTATAAAAATGTAACTAATAAATAAACAAGTCAATAAATGAGCTTGTTCGTGAACACAGGGGCGGAGCCATGATTGAATGTTGGAAGGGCCGAAATATTGAACTTAAAAAATACAATAACTTATTAAGTATTTAAACTCAAATTCAAGAGGCAATGCCTAATTTGTTTAATATTTAAACTTATAAGGTCCAGGGGAGCACTATGAGCAACTGCTCAGGGCCCCAACCAGCCTAGAGCCCCAGAAATGATTTATTATTGTTTTTAAATTTTATTTTTTAATTTATCAAATGAATAAATTAATGTAACATTAAAATTTAATTCTCTTTTTCAAATATCAAAATTTATTTTTTGTCAAATTTAATTCTCTCCTTATTCTTTTTCAACCTAATGATAAAAAATAAATGATACAATATTCTTCAAGTTTCAGTATTTATTGATCAAAATCAAACTCCATATCATGTCCACAATTCAATTCCTTTAAAATTTCCTAACAAAATAATGAAAATAATATTCAAAGTAGTGAGATATGTTTTCACTCTATAAGGGTCCGTTTTTAGTTTTCGTTTGGGCCCCGAAATTGTCCGAGACAGCCCTGATAAAAACCTAAATTGTTATTAGACTAATAAATTTGAAAAAACGGATCCATCCTTCTTTGGTTCAACACTACTTGATTAAATATTTATTAAATTATTATATTTTTAATTTAAATACTTATTTTTGTAGGGGTTAGATTACTATTATACAAAATTTATCTAATGTATAAAAAATTTAACAGGGGTCAGGGCCCCTTTGGGCCCAACATAGCTTCGCCACTGTGTGAACATAAACGAACTTAATAAACCTATGTTCGTGTTCGTTCGTTTATTAAACGAAAAAATATATATTCATACTCATTTGTTTATCTCAATAAACAAATATTATACAAATAATTTACACAGTTAATCAAATGATCTATTTATTTACGCCCTAATTGAGCATTCTTCACCTAATCATTTATTTTGCTCTACCATGAATGTGCAATATTGAAAAATCACTATCATCGCTATAAATGTTGGATGTATCCTGGTCATGTTACATCATGTTTTTATTTGATTTTTTAATTATTTTTAGTATTTTCAAAGAAAATCATACAAGGACAGCCAAAAATCTAAGTTACACTCACAAGAATGGGCGAAAAGAACGAATGGTTTTTTTAACAATTACTACATAATAGGAGAGGAGGTAAAGATTGAGAAAATTTATTTATAATAGATATTGAACGCACAATTTAAAAAAGTAGATATGATGTAAATTGAGAACTTTTAATTATCTATTCTAGAGATTATTAACAATGAATGAATTGGTTTTAAAAATAAATTATATAGATTTACCTAATTAATTTGCAACACAGTTAGGTAATTAATAATATAGACTTAGTACAAATGTAAAATGGATATTTACTACAAATAGAAAGAGGATATCAGACACAAAAATTATACCTCCACTAAGAACTTAACACGTGCAAACTCAGAAAGATGATCACTTTTAAGATTAGGGTTTATGTTCACGGTACATTTCCAAGTTCAACACCTTATGATTAAGATTTTTTTTGATAATTTTTAATTTTTTGCTGTTAATCTTAGTCATTTATTTATCTTTATTTAACAGTTTAAGAAAAATATAAAATTTTTAAATTTTACATGTAGTAAAAAGATCTATCTCTCTCTATATTAGAGCATTATGGAAAGTTTTTTTTTTTTAACAGAACTCTCAGCTTCGTTTCTCTCTCTCTCTCTCTCTCCCTCTCGTATCCTCTTTAGTACCCTAAACAAGCGTCAATTCTCTTCACTTTCTTTTTTGATCAACTCTTCACTTTCTTAGATAAGACCAGAAAGAAAAAGGAAAGAGAATTAAAGGGTAGTGATTAGTAAAGAAAGTGGGAGATAATTTAGGTAAAAAAAGAAAATGGGGAGGGGAGGGTTGAGTTGAAGAGAATTGAAAACAAAATCAACAGGCAAGTTACATTTTCAAAGAGAAGGAATGGGTTGCTCAAAAAAGCTTATGAGCTCTCAGTTCTCTGTGATGCTGAGGTTGCTCTTATCATCTTCTCTAACCGTGGTAAACTCTACGAGTTTTGTAGCACTTCTAGGTATTATTATTTCCCACTCTTCTTTCATTTCTCGTTTAATTATCTGTGTATATTTGTGGTTATATTTTGTATATAATGCAATGATCTATGCTTTTTATGAGCTAAGTACGCTATTCTTGAGGGGATCTGTTGTTGTTTTCTCGTGAATCATCAGAGTTTATGGATTTGGTGTTTGTTTGATGGGAAAATTTTAGGGTTTTTGGTCTCTGAGAAGCCGTGGATGAAGATCAAAGTAGGTTGTGGTTATATTCTTGCATGATCTAAGTTGGTAAATTAACATGGTTATGATTTGGTACCTGGGAGATTTGATGTTTTTGCAGTGCAAAGTCTTTTGTTTTTAAAGCTGCAGAAAACACTTTGCACTTGCAGATATGACAATTTTGTTCAGTATTCTTCAATTTAATCATATGATTGAAGCATACTTCTTGATATATATATACACGCACACCAATTCTCCATTTTGACAAACATTGACTGTTAAATCTGATAGTTATGTTTGGACCAGTTGATGCAACGTGTCGTCAGTGTTATCATTGATATTTTTAGAATTTTTTTATTTAAATTTTTTTAAAATTCTAAAAATTCTAAAAAAAATTATAAAACTTATAAAAATAACTTTTCTAAAAAATCTGTAAATGTCATATGAAAAAACCGTGAGTCACGTTGCAGTAATATTTTAAGAAAAAATTGTCAAAAATTGATGGTCAAAATCAATCAAAGAGTTTAATTGATTAAATTTATTGGTCTGGAGACTTAATTGTGTGAAAAAATAGGGAATTAATTAATTCTTTCTACAAAAGTTCAGGAGCTTAAAGAACCTTAAGCCATAAATATATAACTAAAAATAATAATTTTCCTATTTGATAGATATCCTCGTATTTACGAAAGATATTTATTTTAGTACATGTATAATTTACATTTTATAAAATATAAATGAATTGGACGATGATATTTATTGAAAGTGTATATAATTAGGGGTGTAAATGAACCGAGCTTGAACGGATAAGGCTATGTTCGTGTTCGTTTGTTTATTTTTAAAGGTATTCATGTTCGGTTCGTGTTCGTTTAAATTTTTAATATTATGTTTGTGTTCGTTATTTATCTTTGAAGGTGTTCATGTTCGTGTTCGTTTAAGTGTTCGTGAACGTGTTCGTTTATAAATTTCGCGAACATGTTCGTTTAAATGTTCAGAAATGTTAACTAAATTAACAATAAATAAATTAAACAAAAGCAACAAAACAAAACAAAACTTACATTTCAACATGAACTTATATAAAATCCTTAGCAACAACAAAAAGTAGTATTTAGACACATCCACATGCATTTTCATCCTATACACGAGCTTGTTCATGAACATAAACGAATCGAACACACCTCTGTTCGTGTTCGTTCGTTTACTAAACGAACATAAAAATCTCGTTCATACTCGTTTATTTATCTTAATAAACGAACGTTATACGAACAGTTCGTCGAACACTCTGTTCATTTACACTCCTATATATAATTATGCACCAGTTATAATATTATAATTGAATGAGTGATCTTGTCATTTGTCTATATAATGTGTGTGAGTTTATGACTTAAAAAATCATACGTTATTATGAGATCACGCTAAAAATTGTTAAAAAATGAAATGTGGTGTTAAAAAATACTTGTTTGATGCATTCATTGTTGATTGGTGCACCAGTGGTTTCACTATTGAACATTGACGCTTGGGATTTAATTTATATTTGATTCATAGCATGATGAAATGCTTGAGAAATACGAGCAGTGCAGCTACAGTACACTTGACAGCAGCCGATCAATCATTGAGACTCAGGTACACTGGAACTTCTCTTTCCCCTATTTTTTTTACACCCAGGTTCGACTTCCGTCCTGACGTAATTCAGACTCGATTTCTTTTATTCCTTTTTAGAATATTATATCTGATTATGTATCAGACACGGATAATCAAGGACGGAGCCAGGATTTAGGGTTGGAGGGCAAATTATAAATGTTTGAAGGTGGGAGGGGCAAATTCATAAATAAACTATTTTTAAAAAAAATATTAAATAGGAGGACAAAAGTTAAAAAACAATTCTTCGCCCCTCCCACCCCACATAAATCCGACCTTGCGGATGATTAATACATATACATAAAGATTTTGATTTATTTGTATTTTTTTTGTGAGCAACAACAGAGCAGTTATCAGGAATATTTGAGGCTGAAAGCAAGAGTTGAGATCCTACAACGATCTCAGAAGTAATATATATGTATAAATACATGTAAAATATTCTTATTAAATTAATAATACAATTAAATACTATGATGTGATTTATTAGAAATTTTCAAAATTTATAATCTTGATAAATTCTGTCCCAAATTGGCAAAAAAAAAACATTTTTAAACTAATACAATTCATAATAATATCAATATGATTAACATAATATTTATGTTTTGTTAACCAAGACTGTAATTTACTAAAAAACAATATTTTGACTTTAGTTGACATTAAAAATCCGTACTATCTTTGAACAACCCCATTCCCTTTATCATTTTTGTTTGGAATTAATGCATGTAGAAACCTTCTTGGTGAAGACTTGGGTCCATTGAACTCAAAGGAGCTTGAGCAGCTTGAACATCAATTGGAGACATCTTTGAATCAAATACGATCAACAAAGGTTAACGCACATATACATACGGGATATAATCCACTTACACAGAATATAAAACTCATAGTTTTACACGTTTTTTGGATCGTTAGATGGTGAAATGAATGACTGAAATTAACTCATTACTTTTTATTCCAAGTGATAATATTCACATAACCCACTGTTAATCTCAATCATCCATTTTATATAAAGAGATTATGGTTATTTTTCTATGTTTTTTTCTTCAAATTAGAATGGATATCGAATACGAGACAGAAATATAAAAATAGAGAAATCTGATTGATGCTTGAGTTAGTACTATGGTTCTCAATTACATGAATGCTTTTTGATTAATTTGGCCTTATTTTTCTGGTTCAGGAACAAATGCTAATTGACGCCAGCAAATCCTTGAGAAGGAAGGTATCAATCTCATTTCTCACCATATATAAGATATGATATGATAACTATATAAACATGATACGAATACAATAATTCTCGAGTCTCGCTATTCAAAATTAAGGATTTTACTCCTTTGACTTATCGAAAAATACACAAACGCGACATATATATATATATATAAAATAAATTTCGGGTTTCATATCACTTTTTGTTGAACATATATAATGTTTGCTTAGTTGGAGGAGTTTAGCCCACAAGTTCCTCAAGGACTAGCTTGGGAAAGCAATGGAGGGCAAAGCATTCTTTACAATCGTCTCTCAACAACTCAATCTGAGGGACTTTTTCTGCCAATTGGGACCAATTCCTCTTCACTAATAGGGTACCCTTTCTAATATAACCTTTTTAATGATTTGGTATATAAGTAGACAAGTGAAATATTCATGTTTAATACGTACCATCTCCGACATTTGTATTTAAATTCGAGTAACATAATATGTTGAATGACCTAATATTTTAATCTCTTTCATAGTTGTAATTTTTTTTAACAAATTTTAATTCTAATCCTACCTAGAGGGGAGGGGGAGGAAGGGAGTGCTCCTACCGAGTCTAAAACCCAGGCCTAAGAAAATGTGAGGAAACAAAAATAAACAATTTGACCAACCGACCAAATGTGCTTGCTCAATTATAATTATTGTTGTAATTGCAGATACAACAATTATGTGGTCATGGCTGAAATGAATGTTGTCGTGTATAACCAAAATGTGAATGATTTTTCTTCGGGATAAATGCTTCAAACTTTAAACTCTAAAATTATATAAAAAGCTCGGTGATTTAATGGTAGAAATATTTACCATCCAATATCAATATTTTTATGAATAACAGTATTAAACATGTTACTGAATCCGAGTAGTTGATCCGTGGCCAGAGGTTCATCTCTCCTCTTTAATATCAGGGTTCAAATACACTTCGTTGTAATAAAAAATACTTATAATGACTTCCGTTTCTATATGCATTTGTCAGTGACAGTTTAGTGCCAAAGTATAGTTTTATACCGAATATCAAGCGAGGTATGTAGGATGATCAATCATGATATTTAGCTGAACCTCTAACCCTAACACAAAATTGAAATTAGTAATTTTTTAGACATGTGATGTATACGATTAATATAATTAATTAGTTTATGCGTCATTTTTGTTCCTGTAGTTATCTCAATTTATCAATTTTGCCTCTATGATATTTTCGCATCAACATAGCCCCTGAACTAGTCAAATTGTATCACTGTTTGCCCTTTGACTAACGGAAGCCAACGTTGACTGTTATGGCGCTGATATGGTAGTCAACGATGCTGATGTGGCAATCCACGTGTAATGATGCGACAGTCCACGTGTGAAGGTGATGTGGCAGAAGGGTAAAATTTATTTTCTGACTGAGCTTGAGGGCAAAATTAATTTTTTTGATTGAGTACGAGAGCAATATTGATTTTTAGACAAAAATACAAATTTAAAAATATTAAAAATACTATGATGATATAAAAATTAATAAAACATTTAAAATTATTTTATTAATATATGACTAAAAAATTTAAAATATCTAAAAATAAAGAAAAATTAATAAAATTAAAATATCAGAACCTATTAAATTACTATAAATTATTCAAAAATCAAAACTTAAAATTAAACTCTACACTCTAACCTTAATTTCTAAATCTCAAACTCTAAATCATAAACCTTAAATCCTAAAGCCTAATTGAAATTTTTATCAATCTAAAGTGATTATGAAACATAAAAGTATGTGTATAAATTTAATTAATTAAGTAAATGGTTTATATTTTAGAGTTTAGGGTTTGAGACCTAGAAATTAGAGTTAGAGTGTAGAGTTTAATTTTTTAGTACTAGATAGATAGGGGGGACCGAAAAGGGTAGGGGATTTTTGTTCGATTGAGAGAAACACATTAAACCTATTTTAGGATTTTTTATTCCTTATGTTCTTTTAAGAGAAAGAAAATCAAAATCGTCCAAACTTTTTGACGAAGCTTTTCATAATTTTTAATATATTGTAAATATTTTTAAATTTTAATTATTGAATAATTTACAATTTATTAGCATATGCTATTTTAATTTTATATTTTTTACTTATTTTTAGATATTTTTAATTATTTTATTTTATTCTTTAATTATATATTAATAAAATATATTTTTAAATGTTTTATTAATTTTTATATTATTTTAATATTTTATTACTCATATTTTTTGCCTAAAAATTAATTTTGCCCTCATACTCAACCAGAAAATTAATTTTGCCCTCAAACTCGGTCAGAAAATAAATTTTGCACCTCTGTCACATCATCTTCACACATGGACTACCACATCATCATCGTTGACCGCCACGTCAGCACCGTAATAGTCAACGTTGGCTTCCGTTAGTCAAAGGGTAAACAATGATACAATTTGACTAGTTCATGAGCTAAATTAATGCGAAAATACCATATGGACGAAATCGATAAATTGAGACTACTACAGGGATAAAATAGCCCTTAAACCTAAAAGTTAACATGTGGCATTGATTAAAATAATTTAGGTATTGTTAAACTTATTTTAATTTTAATATAACTAAATTTATTTTAAGGACTAAATCATAGAAATTTGTTCGATTAACTCTACAAGTAACTAAATGAAAAACGTGGTATAATTTAGTTGCCTTCAATATTTTTTTAATTTGTGATATAAGCCTTTTATTTAAGTTACCTCCAATATTTATTTAACTTTTTTTTTAATATCAGAAACAAGTTAAATCAAAGCAATGACCAATCTGTCAAGTATAATATGATTGAACAAATAATGGAAAGATTCATCGGTTCTATCTCCGGTCAGATTTTTAAAATATTCATTTAACCTTGGGTGAACAATTAAAAGAAAAAGAAAGGTAATAATTAAGACAAGTTGTCAAGTATTAACTCCACAGGAATTTTTCACCGTTGCTAGAAAATTGAATTATAAACGGCCCCTTATCATTCAATGGCTGTAATTCTCTCTTATTATTTATTCCAATGCAATTCCTCTCTTAATTTTTCAAATTCAAACCCTCAATTTCCCTCTACGAACCAATCTCTTCTCCAATCAAACTATTACGTTGAAAAATATCAAATCAAATGTGCACTCTATCAATATTTACAAGGATTGTTAGATGGAGAGTAAAGGACTTTGCTTCATGTTTCTTGGCTTGCAGGTTCCCTGTAGGTAAATAATGTTTCTCATTTCTGGGATTGTTGAAATTATTGTAGTGATCTTGTTGGTTACTCAATACGATGTTTCTCATGCAGAGCAATAACCGGCGGAGACGAATGTACCTTCGTCGTCCAACCATCCAACGGAAACCATTGTTTTCCAAAGGAAAGATGATGACTCCGGAGGCAAGGAGATTGACAAAAGGCTTTCACGGCGAACCCGCAGTTCGACATTGTCGAAAAACACCGTTTCGGTTGACAATGAGAGTGAAAACTCAAGCCGGCCATGCTTTTCCGATGAAGACTACATAGTCTTCTGCTTTAAAGAAGATGGGGCTTTTATTGTCATGGAAGATGGCAACAAATCACAAGAATGCATTAAAAGTTCATGCCCCTGCCCCCTCAATACAAAGGTTTCCTCCCACTCTTTCATTTTTCTTGAAGAATGACTTATCAAATTACCCAACACTATACAATTTAGTTAGCTTCGTTATTACTAAGGTTTATGTAATCCATAATCGAACCGATCGAATTAACCGAATAAATATAGATATTATATAATAAACTGACTGAAAAGTTTGGATGGTCAAGCTTGAGGATGCTAAAAGAGATAAGCAGAGTGAAGCTGGAAATGAAGCAGGGATCAGTGCTGCAAAAGTTCAGGTGAGCCTATGATTTTCTTTTGAATATTTGTTAATTTAAAATTAACAAAACGCTGACCGAAGCTGGAACAGTAGCTTTACTTTGGCTTATTTTAGTGTCTTTTGAAAAAAAAGTGTCGGATACAAATATTTTCTAAATTGGCATATTTTTTTTTACAAAATTTTCAAGTTTTAAGCGTCATTTTAAAACTCAATTTCAATGTGTCGAATATGAATTTTTTTAAGAAAATGAAGGAATCGGATAATATTTCGGTTTTACGAATAGGGTGATGGAGAAAGGAGCAACATTTGCTGGGAAGTGGAGGTGACACCAAACCACCGTGGGACGGTTTCAGTTGAATCAAGTGGCTCCAATCAATCTGATGGCAGCACTGGATCCTTTGCCTTTCCTGTGTAAGTGCAAGGGAACTTGGTTTCTATGTTGCTCCAATTTTCGGATATGACCCAAAAAAACATTTTTTACAAATTTTTTCATATATTTGAAGAATCATATATTACACTTGTGATGAATATGAATAAAAGAAAATGAAAAGCCCAAAAATAGAGTGACATTATTTTTGATGAATACTGTTGCAGGTTAGGATGGGAGTGGATGCAAATGCCAAAATCAGAAGGCCTTATTAACACAAGGAAGAATAAGGCTCATTCTGTTCATTTTCAATGTTTGAGATTCTGATTCTCCAATTCTTTCTGAAAATACGACTAATTTATTTATTCTTTTATTAAATGATTTAAATATGTTATATGAACTCGATTTAATGAAAATACTACTATTTATGTTTATTCTTTTATTAAATAACTGGATATGTAAATAGTAAATAAAGGATCGAAGCAACATAGTTTTCATCTTCTTTCTTATGCCATACCTGTTGTTTGAAGCAGGTTTTCCAGAAATCGGGTACCAAACCCGGGATGCTCCGAACAGATTTTACTTATAAAACAAAATCATCCATGCCTTTAGTACACAATTAAGAACAGAAAATGACATGCACAACATACAATAATGACATATAAAAGTAAACTAATGCTGCAGTATGAACCAGATATCCCAATGCATAGATGAGTTCGCGTGAACGTGCTTCGACCTTAAGAAATCCTTGTATTGCTTTACTTACGCACCTTCGGATTTGAAAAGAACGGACTGGAGATACAACCTTGCACTGGCTGCAGCCGCAAGGGATTCTTCATTTTGCTTCTCTTTGGCAGCATCGAGAGCAGCAATGTACGCTCGCCTCGCTTCTTCCACTTTTGGCATCTCCTTGTCATCTACACCATCCTGTTTATAAACCAAATATTCCTGACTACGACAATGTAAAATACAAATCCACACTTAATGGAATTTAAGGTGATGATTTTGAAATAACAAAGCAACTAGTAGCACTTAAAAATACAGATTCGTTCGAACAACTTCCTCTATGTGCTATTATAAATGCTATTACCGAGTATGCACAACAAATATTTGGAATTCAATTCTCTTTACCGTGTACAACCATTTGATATTTCCAAATGGTGCAATTTACAAATAAAGTATGATACTCGGACTTTGAGTGGGTGTCTGGATTCTTGCACCCATGCCGGATTTCATTCGATAAAAATAAGTGGGAGCAACATAGCAAACAAAAGCCAGGGAAACTCAAATTTAAAAAAGTTGATTAGGAAAAGGATGGTGAGCTTACTATACTAGGGAGATGCTCAAAATGATATGGCGCTACATCATAATCTTCAGAACATGCAGTGCGATTATTCTTTGTCAAGCCATTTAATAGCAGCATAAATGATGAAAATTCTCCTTGCATGGAGTCTATATCATTTTGCAGCTTCTCCAAGTTTTGCTTACATGTCATTGCTTCCCATTGCATCTTTTCCAAGGCAGCCTGCTTGTCCGCTAGCTTAATCTAAAGAAAGAAGCATATGTATCAATAAGGAAACAAGACAAGTTCCGAGTTTATCTCGGTAGGTTCATGCAACTACATTATGAGGCGGTATTAATTAAATCTGGGATTTGAATCCCACCCTCTTCTTTCTACCCCCCAAAAAGGGGAATAAGAACATGAAGTTTAACTCGATTGGTTCATACTTCATACAACCATCTTATGAGGTGATATTGACTAAATCTGGGATTTTAATCCCAGCAACTATAATCTCGTCTCCTATCTCTATGCTAAGGTATCCTTTTTATGTCAGTTAAACAAATAATATTTATAAAATCAATCAGAACTTCCGGAAATACAGTTAATTCTTGCAATTGTAACTGCTTTTTCTATACCAATTCTGGATTAATTTCACATCCAAAATTTATCTAAGAATAATATAAATCGACATAAGCTCCAAATTTATATTCATCTGCTGCCTCCTATCAAATTTAAAAAGACTAGTGTTTAGAATGTAATTACAATGCACTAAATATTATACAAAATCTACGTTAATCGCATTTGGGTGCGGATGCTGAATATAGGTATGTTTCTGACGCAAGTACATTCAACTTTTCCAATTTTTTTCTATGTATTTGGAGGGACCTTAGAGGGTCATAACCCCATATCCATGTACGGAAATGTATCGTACATAAGATTTGGACAAGGATAAAGAAAAGTAAAATGTTGGAGCAGCATAAGCGATGACATATGCATCAAAAGTGTATACCTTGGCATCAGAGAGTTGCAGCTGAATAGACTTGATTAGGGAGTCCTTTTCTGCAGCATGTCGATTCAGTTGATCAAGTTCTGCTTGAACATCCTTCATCTGGTTCTTTGAAATCTCTGCTGATTTCAGAAGCTCCTCTTTCTCCAATAACCTTTTTTGCAGATCCTCTACTTGTTCTCTCAGTACAATTAACTCCTCATTTTCTTTTTCCACTATCAAATCCCTCGAGGAAAAGATTGATAAACTATCACCATTTTGGTCATTACCGCCATTCTTGTCTACTCGATCCTTTTTCTTTTTCACCGGAATAGACAGAGCTCCATTCCTTCCTTTTACATCGCTAACCTTTATGAACAAAAAGAGCAACATGATATATTTATATAAAGAAATAAAAAAAAATCTAACAGAAGGAAAACTATTAGATTAGATCCAGGAATATGAGGCAAATTTTGATAGGAAAGAGAGTTGCATATTAAAATTCATGGAAAATTGTAATTGAAACCTATTAAACACCAGATGTTTTATATTTTATATCTTTACCCTCCAGACAAATGTCTAATAAAGAGTCAATTATGCATTCTATAATAAGACTACCACTTCAATTCAACAAATACCAACAATTGATACCCAAAAAAGAAAACAATTGTTTAGTCATAAAAAAACCAATGATTAACAAACCTATGTTATTTGCATTCGGCTACAAGTATCAAATACCTGTATGGTTTGTATCTAAGACAGGAATGTTCATTTTGATTCCAAAATTTTCATTTATTTGAAGGGTCATATCCTATACCTAATGTTCGGATATAAGTTGGAAGGTAGTAATAAACTATATGACTTAAATTGTCAAAATATCTTAACACAAAAAACACAAATTTCCATTACTACGCCTAATTAAGGTTTACTAAATTGCCAGTTTGATAACTAGGCATACCAAAAGAAGATATGCCATTCTAATATTCACAATTTCCACTCATATAAATCATAAAATATAAAGATTTATATTTATATTTAGTACATGAATATATATTTACATATCTGACTAGCAAAGTACCACAACAGTCCACATCAATATTTTTTCTAGTCTTACTAATAGTCTAAAAATTGTTACTTAAGATGAAACAGCAAGCTCTAGTTCACTATCAGTATAAATTCCACAAATTTTGATTCAACCATGCTTTTGAAAACTTGGATTTCAAAAGTAGCATAAAGTATCATTGAACAAAATACATAGTATTATTTTTCAAATTCTTGAATTTGCTAGATGCTAATTTATGATGATTTTAAATGCTGAATTTAATACCTTTCAAATATATAATAATATTGAATCTTAGCTAATTTATACATAATATATGCATTTCATTCTCAAACTTTATACAGAAAATCAAATCCAAATCCAAAATGTTAAAGTCATTTTTTCCAAACAATCCACAAGTAAATTCAACAAATTAAATTTACAACGAAGTAAGGATTTAGGAACTTACTTTATGGGATAAGGATTCCCTTGAAGGTGTCTTGGTATATACAATCGATCCACGCCTTGTAAATGAACTGTTTGGTTTACGCTCCTAATCAAATCCAAGTTTACAAAATATTACTAAATCAAAACTTCAATAAACACTTCTCTTTACACTTTCCAGATAGTGAAAGGCTAAATAAACTAATATTATCTATTTCCTTCCATTTTCCTTCAATTCCAAACAGAAACAAAAAACAACAAAAAAAGAGTAAATTTACAAAGAGAAGCGGAGATTACGATGAGGGACTGAACGAGAGGGATCATCTCGACGAGATCCTTGTAGAGTTCACTATCCACGTTGCCGGGGACAGAGCGAGCGAGTGAGGAATCAGTTCGATGGTGAGTCGGGGACGAGTTGCTGATATTCCCTGAAAGCCAAGTTCCAAAACCCGAATTTTCTTGTAAATCTACCAAATGTTGCGGCTCATACATTTTTTTCACTTTTTTTTCCTCCTAAAAATTCAAAAAATAGAGAAATGAACAACTTAAAGAGTTTGAAACTGTAAGTGAAGCAAAGGAGAAGTTTCAGCAGTTAACAATGCCTTTTTCCTTTACTTTTGTAAACATTTTCTTAAATCTTCCCCAAACTTGTGTTGAAAGTAATTTAAGATATTACTAAAATACCCCTGAACCACTTTGTGACAAAAAAGTGATTTTTTCGTATTTTTGTGATTTATTTAATTACTTGCATTTTTTATAATTTCTCGAGTAATTTGTCTTTATTTTTTTCGTGTAAAAATTAAATGGGTAAATTATAAAAAAATGTTTAATATACTAGAAAAATATATTTGTGACCACTGAAGTTTCAAAAATTATAAAATGGTTATTAAATTTATTGGATCGTTATAAATTTTTAATTATATGTTATAAAATAGTGATAAATTTTAATAATTTAATAAATTTTAATGATATTTTATAACAACTTAATAAAATTTTGTGATCATGTTAGAACAAATTTAATAAATTTATAATCATTTTATAATTTTTAAAACTTTAATGATAAAAAAATTTACTTAATTTAATGCCCGTTTATATACTTAACTCATCCAAATAATAATGATCATTTACGAGTCCAATAATTAAGTGAGCGCTAAAAACTTAGTTAGTGGACATCAACTATTTGTGTAAAAATGATAGAAAATAAAAAGGAAATTAAAAAAAATATTTGAGTTATTAGTAGAATTGGTTGTCCATTATGTTTGCTTCATCGGAACGAGTCAAAGTCGTGAGATTAATTATTTTCTTTGTTGCCCTCGGATTTGGTTTTACCCTAATTAATCCAGACCACCCGTATCGTACCCCTGATTTTGGTGGGTGAATCTCCCAGTAGGAATTTTCTGCATACACAACGCCTCAAACTCGAGACCTGCTTTAGCAAACCCGACCCGCGTCGCACACCTGACTAATAATGACATATTTTTTTGGTAAAAGAAAAATAATTACATGCTTCTTTTATTTTAATAGTTGAATTAGACAATAATTAAATATGTTTTGAGTGGGGTAAGTTTTTAAATTTTGATTTTTTTTCTACCGATTTTTCAAGGTTTTGTCTGACTAATTCGGGTCAATCCGGATTGTACATTTGATTTTAGTAGGCGAGTCTCTCAGCGAGAATTTTCTGCATACACAATGTTTCGAACTCGAGACATGCTTAAACGATATCAAGTTGCGTACCACTTAGACCAACACTCGTCAGTTAAAATTTGATTATTTATTCTTCAAATAAAGGTTCTGTTGAGGTGACTTTTCAATTTTAGAGGATTATTTTTCTTCGGTCGTTTGGTTGTTCTTTTTGTTTTATATTTTTCTCAAGGTTGGATTTGACGGCGTCACGACTGATCAAGATGGCGTTTTATTTGTAATTTTGTTGATCTTCCCTGCTCTAAAGCTTCGGATTGAATTTGATACGCGGTTTGCACCCGTAGATAGTTTCTCACGACGCTCGGCTCTGATTTGCGATTTTCGGTAATATTTTAATAGCTTAATCCCTTTTTGTGGTTCGCTTGTATACGCAGTCAAATTTGTTCATATTTATTTTTCGTTCCAGTCTTTTTTATGGGTTTTTAACATTTTCCATGTATGATCCTTTTATGATCTAAAATGGTTAGTTTTAAGAAAATGTCCAAATTATGTATTTAGTTTACGATGATAGTTGTAAATTCTTATTGTAATTTTAAATATATTTTCTTTTAATAATACTAGCTATTTTTATTAAAAAGACTTAATTGATTATCACTTAATTCAACGGATATATTTGTTATCTAGACCTTTTATTATATTAATGGCATATTTTTAGAACAATGTCTTATTCAGTTTTGGTATGTTCTAAATGGAAATGACATATCTAGTTTGAAAAATAAGAATTATTTGACTTTTGAATGATATTTTTTTCTTTATATAAAAGTTATTTAATACATGAATAAAAGGAAATAAAATATAATATAATATAATATAAAAATGAACACAAACGTGATGCGAAATAAACCTGTCCAGAAGATTTAATTCGTTTTCATCCTTGTAAAAACAATGGTAAAATCTGTGATATTGAAAAAATTGCTGCTAAACAAAATGGACGATAAAGAATACATCATTTGTTTTCTTGGATGCCAAAGTATGATCTTTCATATACAGTCATATTAGATACATATATTTAAAATATATATATATATATATTTAATATTTATCTAATTTTGAAATCTATTGATTGATCGAATGGTTAAAAATATTTATATTAATTTATTTTATATAAGTTTAAATTATGATATTTATCTTAAAATATAATTTAAAATAAACATTTATCTAAATCCTAATTAGAGTAACGTAACCCTTGAACAAGGCAAGTTACTTAGAAATAGTTAATTAATTAATAATGTTGAAAATGTGTAAGCTAAATTTTTTTTTTTTCAGATCTTAAGCTTGTTCATGGGCCGATCGGAATCCTCGATAAATCCAACTCTTGAATGTGCTGCCCCTTGATTTGTAGATTGAGTCTCTCCACAACTCTAGAGCAGAGTAAAAATTGAGAATAAGTAGGTTAAAATTTCTTATAATAAGAGAAAAAATTCATTTTAGTCTCGGGACACATTACAAAAATAAGTGTGAGCATATAATTCTTTTAATTATATAAAATAAATAAATAAATATATTTCAGATATATCTCTATATTCAACATTTATCAATCATATCTGAATATGGGTACAATTTTTCGGTAGATATGCACAAATATATGATATTTACCCTAGTCCGGATAAGAAAAAAAATAACAAAGGCAATGGAAACAAACCTTAAAGTGTACTAGATTGCTTCCCGATGTCAATTTGCACTGAGATGGTGGCATGTGACAAATCCACTCCAGATGTCTGCAGTGCTCGCGTTAGAGTACTCAATAACCTGTCTCAAACACCATGTTCCATTATTATTACAACCTCAGTTTCATCGGATTAAAAATCAAGAGTTAAAAAGCAAAAAAGCATACCCTTGAGAATATACACTTGAGATGCTAATTGTGCCACCTTTAACTGTCAGCTCTTGTTGTTTCGGGTTTTTAATAGGAAGAGCGCCATTGGTTTCTGCATCAGATGGCAATCTGGATGTACTCTGGGCAGAAGTAATCAAGTTTGGGTGTGGTGACACAAGAAAAGGAATTGCCTTATTCATCATAACAGGACCAAGGTCTATTGGTCTAGAAGTGGTAGCTGTGCTCATATCAGATTCTACAGGGTTCATTGTAGCTCCGGGGATGTTCGGAGTCGACATAGCTCGAGATTGATTGGCATGATCTTCAGTGGCTCTTTCGTTGTTGCTCTGTTTCGGATAAGGTCGATAAGTTGTTGATATTCAAAAGCAATTCTTAGTTAATAGAATCAAGTATAAAAATGTACCCATGGCATCAATTTTGAGGGTTCATGGTTCCATCCTTGATATGCTCCCTCATATTTTTGTACTTTTTCTTGTAAAAACTGAATGTACTCTACTGCCTGTGAGTACATTGAACGTGTACTCCATTGTTAAAGGTTTTGAAATTTAGTAGATAGGTACAAAAAGAATAAATCAAAACTATTACAGGAAATCTATGTACCTCTAATAAGAATGAGGCCTTATCTTTCTTTTGATCACTATTTGGCATGATGCCCTTTAACATCTGAAATCTGCAAAAGAATTTCTGGCTTTTAGTATCTAACAATGATTAGTATTTACGTTACTCGGACTTGAGTTCAAGTATCGAGTACAAACATATCTCTTTGTTTTACTTGCCCGTCATTAATTTTACTCCACCGCCGCTGCTCGGTAGCGGAATGTTTCGATCTTGGGGTGTTGGGCTTTTGATCGACAGCACTCTTTCCATCCACTTTTACTCTCAATTCTTCTGCAAAAAGAAGCCAAAACTGTTGGATTTAAATCCGTAATAGTGGGCACATATGTATAATGTATATTGTTATTTTAAAGTATGACACAAAATTAAGTGACCAATTATGTTGGGCGTGTCATGGAAATAAAAGTGTAGATACCATAAGATGTATTTATAATTCGATGAGGGGCAGAGTTATAAATACTTAATAGTTGATTATTAAATCAACTATATAAAGAGGTAGTGGTCCCCAAGAAATGGGTTAACTTGTTTTTCTCTCCTTCCCCATCAGAGAGTTTTACGTCAAGAGAAAACCTATCTTCTTGGAAGATCAATACCAAAGATTTGGATTTCAACATCAAGATTTTAGGTTTTCAGTATATCGATTAATTCAGGTACGCTTCCGCATTCGGTTTATTATTATTGATGATTTGACATGATAGATCCTGGGTTTAGATTTCATATTTAGTTATGGTTTAATTATAACAAGTGGCATCAGAGACTCGTCATGTTGGATCATTAAGAATCAATTATTTTCTATTATTTTTCTGAATTGATTTGTTTATAAGGTTTTAGGGTTTTGCGTCCATCATTCTTGTTTCGGTTTTAGGGTATACTGAATATATAATTGCAATTAGATATTATTGCAATCTTGATTTATGTGATGGTTAAATACGTGTATTTTGTTTTAATCGATATTCGATTAATTATTGCAAAAGGCTTATGTTTGTTTAGGTTAATAAAGTTTTTTTTTTCTACACGTGCCTATCAATGCTATTCTGTTTAAAAGCATGGCTAAGTTTTATTTAGCTTTGCTAGTATGCCCAACTAGCAGTGAAACCAAAATTCCGACTATGTTTTTGTTTCGAAATTCAATGCTTGCATGTTTTGTTTCGGTTTCGTGTTGGATTCGAACACGGTGGTTAGGTTTTTGCCGATCATATATTTGCCATTTAATTCATGTCGGGATAAAAGTTAATTAGATTTTGGTACAAATTAATTTATCGTATTGTGTTTTAATCTCCATTGACAAAAAAAAAGTTTAAAAATTTTGGTAATTGAGATTTCAAAGAGAACAAAGGCTGACTTTTTGTCATAATTTAACTTTTGGCTTTTATCTAGTAACAGTAAGAGCTTTGTAACTTGCTTTCATTTTATGTATGGATCAATTAGGAATTTCAGTTTACAGAATATATATTTGTTCTATTGCAATCGAACCTCGTTGCTTAAGTGTTGGTTAATTGCTTCGATTTGAATCACTCCACTATTTATATTGTGTACATATATATATTTGTATTTAATTTTAAGTATATATTCGATTCTGTTTGCTCAAATTTTTTTTGATTATTAGGTTATTATGGTTATATTAAAGTTTTGAGTGATCATTATATGAATTACTCATTTGTATTATACTTCTGATTTTGGCTTCTAGTTAAAGATTTAGTGTTTTGAATTCAAGTTTTATTTTGGTAAATGCATGGTTAAGAAATTTTTGAGAAACAGTAAAAAAAAATTCAGTTTTCTTTTTCGATTTCTGATAGCCCATTCAGACAATCTTATGTTGGGTTATTTCGGAAACTTAAGTGTTATCAGAAATTTCAGTTTTGACTGTTATAAAATTTTAAATTTGAATATCGGTATATTTATATTATATATTTTGAGATAAATTAATTAAAGCATTAAGTCACCAAAGTGACCTCTATTGTGGAAATTATTTTATTTTAATATATAGAAGGTTTTGTGCATGTAAGTCGGATTATGTTAGTATTAATTGGCCCAAAGGAAGGTTAATAATTAACATTATTACATGTGCAAATGTGGTAATAAACATGTGATAATTATTCAGTTTTATATGTGAGCAATAAATCGGCCCAAAGGAAGATTTTTGTTTGACATGTTCTTATTATCAATGCTTGATTACTGTACCAAGATATCACTTGCAAGTTAATGTTTTGTCCAAAGATAAAATATTAATGGAGTGTCCGGTATCTTTATATGAGGTTTACCTTTATTCAAATTTATTATTATTTTGGTTATCTTTTAATTTGATTGAAAGATAAAATTAAGATAAATATTTTAAAACAATTGAATTCATATTTTGGCTTCGGATGTCTAATATTTTAATGGATTAATTGAAACATAATGTCACCAAAGTGACCGCTTTTGTGTAGATTAGTTTATTTAAAATATTAAGATAATTATGGGTTTTTGTAATTCATGCGTTTATTAATTGGCCCAAAGGAAAGTTAATATTTGGCATAATTACAACGACAATTGTGGCGATAAATGTGTGACGATTATAAGGTATTTTATGTAAGCAATACGTTACTCCAAAGATTAATCTATTGTTTGACATATTTTATTGTCAATGTTTGATTGCTACAACAAGAGTACCGCTTACTTACGCTTAATATTACTGTCCAAAGACTTGATATTAATGTTGTGCTTGGTATCTTGAGGGGAACTAGCCATTATTTTGAATTTATTTGTTTACTTATGAATATTTATGTGAGCTTGTTTTTATTTTATTTATTTATTTATTTTTGTTCTATATTTAGGTAATTTATCTTTGCTGTCACAATATCTGTTAAATACATTCTACACTCATGTTTAGTAAAACTAGTTTCAAGGAATAGAAAAGACACTTACATATAGTATTTGGTTGTATGAACACAGACTTTGCACTAAGGGAAGAATAACTTTCACCTCTCACCGCGGTAAGCACCCATAAAAAGGGATTTTGAGAGGGAAAATTGTTCAAATTGTACGAGTCTAATGATCATAAAGAACAACATTCTATAAGTCTTTAGGAGCACAAATCTAAAGAGATTACTCATATTAAGGGTTTCCTTGACGAAATTAAGAAATGATTTACCCAAAACATTAAGGTTAAGATGACATCACTTATGCCTTTTTTGATGTCTATGAAGTATAAGGGTCAAGGAAATGTGAGGAAGTACATTATGAAAATTGTTTAATATTGCTTCAAAATTTAAGGCACATAAGATCAAACTTTCTAACAATTGTTTGTTCTTATGATTTTGGTATCGCTTCCTATACAGTTTTAACCAATTCAAAATTAGTTACAATCACAAAAGGAGAAATAGACTTTAAATGAGCTTATTTCTAATTGTGTTAAAGAGGAAGAAAAGTTGAAGCATTATAAATGTAAAAGTACTCATTCGGTTAGTGCTCATTTAGTTAGTGTCTCTAAGAATAAGGGCAATAAAAGAAAATATTAAAAAAAAAAGGTTGCTAAGGGTCCAACTCAAAAGAAACAACGATAAGTTACAAAGGGTTGATTCTTTTGTAATAAGTTAGGACACATGTGAAGAAATTAAACTTCAAAACCAAGCAACTACTTCAGTTATTTTGAGTGATCCATGTGTTGTAAGTTTTATGATCCCACATTAGGAATTATTTAAGGAGAGATCTATAATTTTTTTTAGGATGTTGAGTTTGGAGGGAGAAATAAGGTTAGATACATTGATTTTGAGGAGGAATTGGATTATAATTTAATTCCTACTATCACTTTTGAAGATGTTTAGGTTTTCAAACCTATCATTAATCAAGAAGTGAATCAAGTACCTCAAAGAAAACAATGTTGAACAACTCTCATTCAAGATAAGGTAATTGTTTTCAGAAGAACAAACTCAACAACCTCAAAAACAAGTGTCATTAAAGATATCCAAGAGAGGAAGAAGAAATACTATTTTGGATTATTACTTTGTATTTCTTCAAGAAAATAAGGATAATAATGGAATGATAGAAAATGATTCATTCATTTTTTTATCAAATCATAAAAGTTCTGACTCTCAAAAGTGAATTGATGTCATTCAAGAAGAGTATAATTTTATGCAAGACAATAAAGTTTAGGAACTTGTCTCATTACATGAAGGTGCAAACCAATTGGTTGTAAATGGATATTTAAAACCAAGAGGGATGCAAATGATAATGCGGACAAGTATAAGGCATGTCTTGTATTTAAAGGATATACTCTAAAAGAAGACATTGATTTTGTGGAGACTTTCTCTCAAGTTTCATTGAAATACTCTTTCAAGATAATCATGACGCTTGTTTCTTATTTTAAACTTGAGCTACATAAGATGGATGTTAGGCTTGTGTTTTTCAATGACGACATTGAAGAAATGAATTATATGGTACAATCATAGATTTGTGTCTAATGATACAAAATCAATGATATGTAAATTAAATAAATTCATCTATGAGCTTAAGTAGGACTCTCATTAATGAAATTATAAATTTCATATTGATTATTTCATTTGGCTTTGAGATAAATTTGGTTGACAATTGTATATACTACAAGTTCAGTGAGAGTAAACCAAGTGATACTCAAATTGCTAAAGAAGACAAATTTAGTCTTACTCAATGCCCTAAAAGTAACCTTGAAATTTAGAAAATACAAATAATTCTATATGCATAAGCTATTGAGAACCTAATTATGTTCAAGTATGTATGTGTTCGGATATTGTGTACATTGTTGGAATGTTAGACAGATATTTAAACAATTCTAGTTTGAACCATTGAATAGCAGCCAATAGGGTTATGAGATATGTTTAGAGAACAAAAAAAAATTACATGCTCACATATCGGAGTTCTGGTAAGTTAGAGATCATCAAGTTTACAGACTTGATTCTATTAGAATATTGATGCAAAAGAATTTTTGTCACATGGGCTGCTAATTATAGATTGAATAGAAAGATCACTTGGTTATTTTGTGACAAGAAAATATGCATTCATTTATTCTATAAACAATAGGAACACTTTAAATTTGAAGCACATAAATATTAAGTTCCTAGTTGTTAAAGAAAATTGAGTGGTTGTGTGTGTCTATAGAGCATCTTTGTACAAACTCCATAATTGCGCGCTTATTAAGAAACTACCACCCTAGGTCTTTCATGAGCACACTACTCATGTGGGTGTAATGTTATTTAAGGATATTCATTTTAGTGGGAGTTTGTAATTTTGAAAAATGCTCATTCGTTTTAGACACAATTTCTAATTACTTGATTTAAGGATATTTTATGATTATTTTCTGCAAAATAAAGTTCTTTTGGTTTATGCACACTCTGATTTGAGAAAGTTTGATCTCGCTAAGGTTTAGGAGGACCAGTTGGAAATAGACATGTTTGGTTCACATTTCATGTAATTTTCCATGCTACGCATCCATGATTGATCTATTTATTTGACTATATTTGTATACGTGACCATTGATGGGTCTTGTCATGATTGATAGGACAAAGGTCGCTTTGATCCTATATGGATATAGTTGATGGACGAGATTGTTACAGAATACCTATTATATAATAGCAAATTTATGAGCTCATAAGGTTATACATTTGTCAGGAAACATATGTTGCCCAAGTGGGAGATTGTTGGATTTAAATCCGTAATAGTGGGCACATATGTATAATGTATATTGCTATTTTAAAGTATGACACAAAATTAAGTGACCAATTATGTTAGGCGTGTCATGGGTATTAAAATGTCATGGAAATAAAAGTGTAGATACCATAAGATGTATTTATAATTCGATGAGGGGCAGAGTTATAAATACTTAATAGTTGATTATTAAATCAACTATATAAAGAGGTAGTGGTCCCCAAGAAATGGGTTAACTTGTTTTTCTCTCCTTCCTCATCAGAGAGTTTTACGTCAAGAGAAAACCTATCTTCTTGGAAGATCAATACCAAAGATTTGGATTTCAACATCAATATTTTAGGTTTTCAGTCTATCGATTAATTCAGGTACGCTTCCGCATTCGGTTTATTATTATTGATGATTTGACATGATAGATCCTGGGTTTAAATTTCATATTTAGTTATGGTTTAAGTATAACAAAAACAATACATATTAACCATATTCTTTCTCAAAACCGAAGCGAATCCTTATTATCTTACTATTAGAAAAATACAATATTTTTAGTTTGTGGGTAGGATTTTAGTAAAAATTAATATATCTTTCACCGGTATTAATAATTAATCATAGTACTTTTTAAAGAGAGAAACAGCTTACTGCAAAATATGCTTCATTTTCACGTGTGGGATCAAATCAAATCCACAACCACATCGTTAAGAGACAATGTATACAAAACCAGCTACACAAGGGCAGTCGCCCCTACAAATTTAAAATTCTTATACGATTTAAATTTTTTTTAATTGTTTTATGTATTTTTTATTAAAAATCTATTTTTATCTCTTAAATTTTTATAAGTTCGCTCTTTAAAAAATTATAAGTTCGCTCTTTAAAAAATTATAAATTCGCCCCTAACCTAAAGGCTTAGGTCGGTCCCTGGTTACACCTCGTAGCTACTCAAATAAATCAGTAACATCGGTGCATGAGGTCATCATTGTATATTCAAAAGCATGCATAAATCCAGCAATAATTAGTAACATCGGGATCAGGTAGGTAAGCCTTGTATACTACGAAAAAGCCCCCACCCTACTCACCAACCTGAAACTATAGTGATTGCATGCGCATGCAAATGAGATTAGGAAACAAACCTAAAGTTGAATTTATTTTAGGTGTATTTTAGTGTTCATATATGTCGATCTCATGTGCTAATAATGGTGGTGATACTATATGCATAAGGCTATTTACTTGACCAAGAACCCGTTAGGACTAATTCAGTCACGTCGTCTCGTAGTTATCGCCAGCGTAATCAAAATGGAAGTACTAAAAGAGAGTAAGAAAAGTTTTTACCTCTTCCCGCAGGTCTTTTGCCGGTATTCTCCTTCCATGTCTTTCCCTTAGTTGCTGCAGAATCTTCCCACAGAGTGAAACCGCTTCCAGTGTAAGAACTGCAGTTGGAGGTTTCATCATTTCTCTCGCTACTACTCCATTGAGCTACAGTGGTGACTAATGGCCCCTCTGTTTTATGGCTTATATTGTAAGTTCCAATTCCACCCGGTAGAATATGCCCCGCAGAACGAGGTGGAGCAGGTGGTGGCGGCAGCGGCGGAGGCTTTGCAGCCATTGCTTCCTCGACTGGTGTTTCTTCTTTGGCAGTTGCCTTTCCTAGTCGTTCCAGTTGTAGGAAGTTGTGAGTTTTAAGATACCCTCCTGCTCATTTAGACGACCAAACAAGCGAATTGAGGATCAGAAGAAAACACCATTCTAATATTTGCATAATTTTTATATCTGATTTATGTGTTATTATTCCAATGGTTAAATATTCATTATTAATATTTTTTAAAAGAATTATAATATAAAATTCACCCATAACTCTATTTAATTCTGTGGAGAGAAAAAGGAATTATCAAATCATTACATTTAATTTTTTTGTTCACATAAATTAAATTTTTGAACAAATTAAAATATCTAATTATTTTTTATAATGGTTCGATAACTATTATA
This sequence comes from Hibiscus mutabilis, assembly GCA_019671005.1. Taxonomy (NCBI): domain Eukaryota; kingdom Viridiplantae; phylum Streptophyta; class Magnoliopsida; order Malvales; family Malvaceae; genus Hibiscus; species Hibiscus mutabilis. The sequence continues at coordinate 76,563 of JAGYYJ010002522.1, read as the reverse complement.
AAAAATTGGTGTGATTACATGGTGATATTTGTTCTTTAATCTTAACTTTTCAAAAACGTATAGATATTATACAGACTACACTACTCAAACCCAAATAACTAAGAATAACAACATCATTATTTTTTTGATTAATTAAAGATATTATATTCTTATGCCGGAATTCGAACTCATATAAGATGGGACAATATGAGCATCCTTGACCACTATGCCAATTAGTAAATTTCATAACAACATTATTCTTTGCCTCAATAATTTACTTTTAATTGTTAATTATATATTTTATTACTTTTTTGTTCTGCTTTGTTTTTGATGTCTGGGATGTAAAATATGAGTATATCTTATAAGTCATAGGTATATATAGAGAGGAGAAAGTCCGTGCTTAATCACTCAAAGACAGAAAGAACGAAAATAGAATTAATATATTTTATAATAATTCAGTAAAAATAAAAAAAATTTACAAATTAACTCTTATAAATTCGTGAGTATTATTCTCAACAATATATCTTCTCACACCGCTCGTTTTATGTCGTTTTGTTCTTACGGCAGCCACTATTTTTAATTTAATTTCTCATGGGCCCATATAAAGTTTCTATTGGCCAATTCGTTCGCGGAAAAATGCAATCACGTGCACTCCCCCACATCCAGATCCGGAATAAAACCCTATTGATGGCCGCCGAAACATAAAACAAACTGGAAATTGTAAATATCAGATATTAGTAAAATTGAACTTTTTTAAAATAATATTACAATTTTAAATAATATACTTTATAATATTTTTTCAATTTTACAAGTGAAATTAAAAAGTTGACACATGTCTTTAAATAATATTAAAAATAAAAATAAATAAATGATAAACACAATAAATAAATAATATCGAAATCAAATTTTTACGCCTATGAACAGAATAATTATATTGTTAAATATGATAATGCAGTTTCAAAACATTGATTATAAATTTTAATAACAGTGGCAGAACCACTCTAATGATGTTAACATTAATATTTTAACTTGGTCAAAAAACATTAATATTTTGAGAAAAATGCAAATTAGGCAAAGAGAAGGAGGGGGGGGGGGGATAGTTAAGGAGGGAGAGTATATTGAGTTTTTTAACAGTATTTTTTATTGGGATCTTGAAAATCAGGAAGAAAGAATTACCTTGAGAAGGTGGCCTTCGGTCTTGTTGGACACTTGAATGACTGTAAAGCGACAGAAAGTCATGCGTTGGTTTCCTTCCTGTTCTTCAAAACCAAATTTACTATTAATAATAAAAAAGTAATTCGCACTTTTTTCCAGTAAATTTCTTCTATCTTTATTATTTAGTAAAATGAAATTATATCTTTTTCATAATATGTGTGTGTAAAGAAAGAAAGAAAAAAAGCGTGGTAAAGTAAATTACCTTCAGCTTCCAAAGGCCAGGATTGAGGAAGCTCCATCTATGGCTTCAGAATTTTTTCCTTTTTGGCAGTGAAACTTTGGATCCGGAAATATAACTATGGAAGATGATTTCTGACGAGCGAAATACAAAATTCTACAGAAATTCGATGAATTCGGAGAGTTTGAGCTCTAGGATTTGAACGAGGAAAAAAAGAAGAGTCGGTTCTTCAATCCAGATTGCTTTAAATCAGATCTGTTTCACGTCTAAAAAGTGATGTTCGACGGGAAAAATTACACCTCCACCTGAGATCGGAGTCGCATTCATTGATGCTTTCAGAATCAAAAGCTCTCCAAAAAATTGACTTCAGATTTCAGAAGAAAAAAAAATCCTCAACTCTCATAGTTTGTTCACCCAGAAAATTCGACAGATTACAGCTCCATGAGATCTACTCCTCTACTCGTTTAACTGACCGAAAGCCACCAGAAAATTTTCACAAATTAAGGAAAAAAACTCGGTGATTCCAACACTTTCAAAAAAGCTCAATTATGCATAATTCAAGTCAAAACTAGCCAACTAATTCAAAACCATAACAATCCACGAAAAAAAGAAGATGAAGTACATACCTGCTTTGATCTGTGCCAAAACAACCGATTTTAACGTGGAATTTCAGCTGAACCAAAGATTTGAACCAACAAATCCCAAAAGCAGCTGATCTAAACACTGAATTATATAAACTCTGAAAGAACAATCATGTAATAATGCAGCTACCGAGTATTTTATTCAAACCGACTCGGCCGTAGACGAGGCTTTTTGGCGTCGGAGAAAATGAAACTCTCGCTTGCTCTTTTTCTCTCTGGTGTTCTTAATCGGTCGTCCGCTTTGATTCAAAGATCTTTTCAAATGCTTATATATATATACTAGTTAGGGGTGGAAATGAGATAGGACGGGGACGGTTTTTAATTTTTTATTTTGTCTTTAATATTTGCATATATGGTTTTGAAGAATTTTCATAAACGTTCAGAGATTTTTTTCGTCTTCATACTCATCTCTTACGAATTCTCGATGTTTTCGATTAACTTTGTACTAAAAAAACAAAACTTAAAACATTAAATATCTAAAATTATAAATATAAATAATAAATTTTGTTTTACCAATAATAAATAAATCATTTCAAAACTATAAAACATGTCTAAAATATTAACTATTAAAACATGACAATACACACTACTTTAAAAGAAAATATGTAACTAATAATCTACATTTCTAAATCATGATCTATTTGTTCTAAAAGAAACTAGATTCGATAATTTTCCAACCATATAAATTATATCTTCTAATTTTACTCATATGATTTATGGCAAATTTATGAAGTCACTGCCATTGTTATTTTTGGAAACAATATTTTCTTCTAATCTTGCTCACTCAAAAAGTAATAACTCCTAATATATAACTCGAAATTAATAACCATTTATTTTAAATGAAACTAAACTTTCATATGGTTATAGAAATATAAGGCTCACTTCTTAATTTATCTTGTACAATTTTTAGTGTTTTTCAAAGCCAGTGCTAAAACTATTTTTTAAGAATTCTAATGTCAAACTTTTATGACCTTTCAACATTCAAATATTCATATTTTTTAAAATACATATCAAAATCGATCACATTGTACTTTAAACAAAATTAGACTAAATCACTTTTACAACAATGTAAAGACCATACTCAAATTATAAAAAAAAGATTAGATTTTTGTTAAAAATTGTTAAATTACCCCTTGTGGCTATCTAATTTTTAAAAATATTGGGGTTCCTACATATATTTTTTTAGGGATTCTTACGGTGATTTATGTGGGTATAGTTCGGTTATCCCTATAATTCGGATATAATAATCCCTGTCCATATTCTTATTTAAACTTCGATGATAAAATTTTTCTCCTTCTCATTTTCTTAGATAAAAATTTCAATTAATTTTCATACCTACCAATTTGAATCTTCACGATTTTCGATTATTCCTCCTATTATCACCTTAATACTGTTTTTTGTTAACGGCGTTGCGGCTGGGTCGACGACGTTAAGGCTAAGTTGACGGCTTCATTTGATTTTTTTTTCTTTTTTGTAATTCGGGTGTGGCATTCTATGGATCACGGAACTCGATGATTTAAATAATTTATTTATAACTATTTTAATTGTTTTTGGCAATCCCGATTAATATTTAAGTGTTTTTTGGGGGAAAATCGTTTTAAGATTTGCTTGGTGGAATAGAAATATAAGAACATAGAAAAGTGGTAAGGAAAGTAGACTCGTTTATAGATAAACTTTCGAATTTCATTTCACAGAAATATACTCGTTTAGTTTTTGAAATAAATGCCGTTATTATTATTATTTTTAAATAAACATGTTTGATTAAAAAAGTTAAATTGATTTTTAGAAAATAAAAATAAAATTCGTGAAAATTAAAAAACAATCTAAAGTTTTTATTTTTAAAAAATAAAAATAAAATTCGTGAAAATAAAAAAAAACAATAAAAAGTTTTTAAATTATTATAATTAAAATGTTTTGTAAACTATAAAGTTGAACAAAAGTATTTTAACTTAATGAATTGACTCGGATTCAAATCTATGTAAACAAAAAATAATTTTTAATTTTATTTTGGTTTAATACTAAAACAAGTATTCAAACTATTTCGTTTTTCCCTTTTAGGTGCCTAAACTATTTTTATCCCTTTTAGGTGCCCAAATTATCTCGTTTTTTTCCTTTTTAGGTGCCTAAACTTTTTTTGCCCCTTTTAAGTGCTCGAACTATCATTTTTTGGTCAAAGTATGTGCCTCAGTTTGACCTTATATTGGCAAAAAAAGATAGTTTGGGCACCTAAAAGGGACAAAAAAAGTTTAGGCACCTAAAAAATATATATTTTTAACACCTAAAATGAGCAAAAATAGTTTAGGCACTTAAAAAGAAAAAACATGATAGTTTTAACACTTATTTTGACATTAAACCTTTTATTTTATTGTTAATTTGATTGTGATTATTTTAAATACTTTATATAAATTAATTATGAACATAATCCTAATACCCACATAGAACATGTACAGTATTCGTGAATATATGTATTATTTTACTATATTTATATTATGGTTATATATATATTCGTATTTAAACTAAACACATTTTTTCAAGTTAGTATATGAGAAATTTTTGCTTTCAAGTTGGTACCTGAACTTTAATTTCATCCATTGTTTTGCTACTTCAATTGAAAAGTATAGTTTCAAAACGTATACATTCTATCAATTTAATTCTTATTCGAAATAATTTTATAAATTTAATCATTCATATTTAAAAAAAAATCCATCACTTTAGTCTTTTTTACCATACTGTCAAACCAAACGAGCCTATCGGACCAAAGTAACAGTTTAACAATTGCATTCTAAAATTAAACGACAACAAGTTATTGTTAAATTTTTATTATTTCAAAAAAAAATTACTATAATATTTTTTTAGAAAAAGAACAAGCAATTGAGAAGAATAGCAATAGTGGGTTGATATAATTTTTAAATAAATGGATTTAAATTTATTGGTTTGTTTCGAACTATAACTAAATTGACAGAATATATAAATTTTGATACCAATTTGGAAAAATGTATCTAGATTAAATACAACTTTGGGAGTGAAAATTCTTTAGGTATCAATTTAAGAGGGAAAACTCTTTTAGTTACCAACTTGTAAGAAACTGTATAGTTTAGATATCAAATTAACATTTAAACATTTATGTTAATATACATCGAAGTTAATTACTTCATTTGCTTTTGAATTATGAACCAAATTTTAAATTAACATCTAAACTTATAACATTTTAATTAATCCTCTAACTATCAGCTCTGTATCAATTAGATCTGTCTATTAACATATATATCGATTTAAACTTTACATGTTATCTTGAATATGATGCGAAATATATTTTAAGTGTTGGGAATTTTACATTTACTCACTGAGTCATTTATCCAGCCGATGTGGCACATGATATAAAAAGCAATATGAATATAATTGAAGAAAAAAAATTAAAATGTCTTTTATTAATAAACAATTTTCAATGTTGTAAATACAATACAATTAATACATTTTTTATTAATAAACAATTAAGACAATAAATGCAGTGTAATTAATACATCTTTTACCCATAAATATTTAAAAAAAATATCAATTATAGAATTAATTACAACAAATAAAATATTGATGATAAAATGTTAGTATAATTTAAAATATGCTTGATACATAAATAAGTGCCTAAACTATACATATTTTTAACTTTATATGCCTAAACTATTTTTTGGTAAAATAGTTGCCAAACGTTTTATTTTGTTAATTTTAGGTCCTAAAGTTTTAATAATTATTGTTTTAAGGCTGTGTTGTAAAAGAAATTTATCACTCAATCAATTAGACACGTGGTATTTTTTAATTTTATTTTAAAAATTAAAATTAAAATAATTTTTAAAGAAATCTAAAATCCTCCAAAATAGTATTAAATCTCTAACTCAAAATTCTCAAAATTGTCATCGTTGCCACCGTCGATAATCTCGTCAGACCCCACCACTGTCACCGTCATCCATTTCTTCTAACCACTCATCGTCGATACCAACAATGGATGATTGGGGAAATGAATGGCGGTGTCCGACGATAACAGTAATGACATTCGACGAGATTATCGACTATGATAACGATGACAATTTTGAGATTTAGAATTAATGATTTGGGATAGTTTTAAAATACATTTATTTTTATTTTTTGAAAAAAAAACATGTCACATGTTATTTTCGATTGGATAATGAATGTTTTTAATGGTCGTTAACGGCCAACCACCTAAAATCAACGGAATAAAAATTTAGACCGTATTTTTAACAAAAAATAGTTTTTGGGGGCTTAATGCACTTCCCCCTAAACTTTACATATTTTCTCAACTTGTCTTCTAAAGTATTTTGTAACTTTTTTTGTCCTCTAACGTTTTTTTTCGTAACCCACATTGTCCTATAACGTTAAAAAAATTGTCCTGATCAATTAGAACTCACCTCATAAATTTTAAAATAAAATAAATATATTAAAATATTTATTTATTTAATTATATTTCTCAAAATACTCCCATCTTCTTCCCCCGTCGTCTTCTCCCCCAATTTTTCATTCCCTTTTGCTCTCGAGCTTCTTCTTCCTTGCTTTATTTCTCGTGGCCGAGGTTTTAGACGACGCTGTGTTTTGCCTTCCGGCTTTGGGTTTGGGTTTTCTTTAGATCTTATTAATTTTCCGGTTGATTCTTTGCTGGGTTCTCCTGTAAATTTCTTCTGTAAATTTTTTACAATTTTCACAACTCAAAGGTTGGTTAAACAAATTTAACACAAAGCTTCTCCTGTAAATTTTTTAGTTAGTCATTAGTTTTTATTCTCATTTCAATTTGATTCCAGTTTGGGTATGTAATATATTGAAAAAATTAGCCCTTTATGTAAGTGTATATATATAATTTATGTAATGCGAGCCATAGTCCCGCTGATTTAAGGGCGTTAAATTATTCAATGGTAATAGCAAATAAGTTTTGACTATTGGATTTCAAAACTTGTTTTTACCCAATCCATGAAGATAAGGATGAATCTTTATTCATTTTTTTGAAGGTGAAAAGATAAGGATAAATCTCGAGAAGATTTAGATGTCATGATAAGGTGAAAAGTTGAAGGAGGGTCGAGTTTGAAGATGGAGTTTTCCACGTTAAAGATGAAGGAGGATCCAGGTTAAAGATGGAGGTCGGATAATTGGGGTTGTTGTTTTGGGGAAATAAGTTTTATTTAATGATTATTTTATTATATTTATTTTATTTTATTTTTAATATTATTTTTGAAATTTTATCTAAAAATAAAAAAATAAAAAAGGCTGACATGGCATAATATAATTGGTCATTTTTTTTATTTTAACGGTGTTTGATTTTTTGTGTTATATGTGTAATAGAGAAAATTTTAGAGAACAAAAGAGATCAAAAAAAACTATAGAAGGCAAATTAGAAAATATGTAAAGTTTACGGGAAAAGTGCATTAAGCATTTTTTTAACATATTCAAAAAAATAGAAAAATCAAAAAATGACTTAGACACCAAAAATTAAAAAAGTGTATAGTTTGAGCACTTATTTGTTATTACGACTTTAAAATAGTTATTTTAATTTTTATTCTTCAAAACAAATTTCACTTTAAAGATAGAAAAACCATAGCATGAGCATTGTACAACTAAATTACTATATTCTCCTTTTAGCAATGTACAACTATAAGTAGTTTAAGGGATTGTTTTTTTTTCCACAAAAACTGAAGTGAGACAAAGCTTAAAAACTTATGGTTCATATATGATATTTTATTTTCAATTTGATTGAAAACAATAGTAACCTTATTGTTTGTTTGTTGGGTTATTGAAGAGTTAAAAGATTAATTGGAAATTTTAAATTCAAGAGAAAAAAAATTAATGCAGTTTATTAAATTGAACAATGTCTACAGAAAAATATAAATTTAAAATACTAAAATCATAACGTTGATTAAAATCTCAATGTTTAACAAATATCTCAACTTAATTTTTTTAAAGAAAAATAAAAATTTAAAATACTAAAATCATGATGTCGATTAAAATCTCAGTGTTAAACAAATATCTCGACTTAAATAATTTTTAAAAATAAATACAAAATTAAAATACTAAAATTATGATTCAAATATGCAAATTTGATTTATTACGTACATAATTTATATGTAAAAACAATAAGATGAATAGCAAAATTAATTCATCTTAACATGTTAAAATTTATCATTTGTATCTATATTATAACATTGAAATCATGTAAAGATCAAGGGAGATAAATAATAAATGAAAGTTGAATGTGTTTGAATGATATATTTAGTGCATTTATGGTTATTTATATGAGAATAATAAATACATAATTTATTATATTCTACCCAACATGCCACATCAGCTGGGTAAGCTACCCAGTGGGTATATAAAGTTATTGTTAAAATAAAACGACAAGTTATTGTTAGTTTTTTATTATTTCGAAAAATTATGACCATAACATTTTTTGGAAAAAAACAAGCAATTGAGGAGAATAACCATAACATTATGAGAATAAATTATGAGAATAACCATAGTGGGTTGATATAATTTTTAAATATAGAGATTTAAATTTATTGATTTGTTTCGAACTAGAACCAAATTGACAGAATGTATACGTTTTGATACCAATTTGGAATAATGTATCTAGATTAAATACCAACTTTGAGAGTGAAAATTCTTTAAGTACCAATTTAAGAGAAAAAACTCTTTTAAGTACCAAACTTGTAAGAAAGTGTACAATTTAAATACTAAACATATATTTAAACCTTTCTGTTAATATATACTAAAGTTAATTATTTTATTTGCTTTTGAATTATGAACAAAATTTTAAATTTATCTCTAAATTTATAACATTTTAATTAATCCTCAAACTATCAACTCCGTATCAATTAGATCAGTCTATTAACATAGATATCGGTTTAAAAGTTACATGTTATCTTGAATATGATGCGAAATATATTTTAAATGTTCAGTTTTAAACATGAATATACTAATTACACAAATAACTAGAATTTGATGTATTGGAAATAGTTCTCTTAAATCTTAGTGACACCGACTTTTTTTTAGCATAAATCAAATTCGTTTATGTAGTAAATATACATGTATTTAAATTTAAAACCACGTGTTTAAATATACTCTATATTAGATTTAAATTGACATTTAATTATCAATCTAATGTTCAGATAAAAAATAATTAATATAATATCATAGTTTAGAAACTAATGATACAATTGGTTGGTAAAAGTGTGGTTGCTTTTGTAAGGAAATGTTTTGTTGAGGAAGAAATCCATGCAGAGGAGAATCGAATTGTTCTCGTTTTAATCCCTAAAGGCCCATCCCCTGATTCTTTCTCTCAATTTAGGCCTATTAGCATTTGTCCAGTGATCTATAAAGCTTTAACCAAGGTTATTTTTAACAGGTTGAAGCTATTTCTTCCTCTTTTGGTCTCGAATTCTCAAGTGAGTTTCGTGCATGGTCGTAATATTACGGACAATGTGATATTAGCGCAGGAGGTGATTCACTCCATGCGCAAGAAAAGTGGTTGAAACGGTTGGATGGCCTTGATGATAGACCTTGAGAAAGCTTACAACCGTTTGGAATGGACCTTTATTGCTGACACGTTGGGTGATATTGGACTGCCAACGGGGTTAATCAGACTGATCATGAGTTGTATTACGTCTGTGTCTACTCAGATTGCGTGGAACGGGGAATTGTCTGACAGTTTTAGGCCAACTCAAGGGATTAGACAAGGAGATCCTATGTCGCCCTACATTTTCGTGCTTTCTATGGAACGGCTTTCACAAGCGATTAGTGTTGAGATAGATCAAGGACGGTGGTCTGAGATCAGATTGAATCGGAATGGGCCGGGGATTTCTCACATTTATTTGCTGACGATATTATTTTATTCGCCGAGGCTTCTGTTAAGCAAATGCAAGTTATGCGGGAGGTTCTTGATCTTTTTTGTGCTTATTCCGGGCATAAGGTTAGTGCTTCTAAAACTAACATTTTTTCTCAAGAAATACAAAGTTAGATGTCATATCGGATATTGTTAATGGGTTTGTATTTAAGGAAGTGCAAGATTTAAGAAAATATCTTGGTGTCCCTGTTTTGCACAACTGTGTTACTAAGGCCACGTATGGCTATTTAGTGGATAAAGTCTGATCCCAACTTGCTTCACGGCCGACGAAATCTTTGGCGTTTGCAGGTCGTGTTACCTTGGCTAAATCTGTTATGCATGCCATTCCAAGTTACATTATGCAAGTAACTTGGTTACCTAATAGTGTTTGTACGGAAATCGAAAAGCTTATTCGGGATTTTATTTGGGGTAGTTCGACAGATCATAGGGGAATCAGTCTTGTGCGATGGGAAGATGTGTTGTCTTCGATTAATGAGGGGAGGCCTTGGCCTCCGTGACATTGAGCATTTTAATCAAGTGTTTCTTATGAAGCTTGGCTTTCAATTACTTACTGAGAGTGATAAACTTTGGGTGCAAGGGGTGCGATCTAAATATAAGGTGGATGGTATTTTACCTATTAGCCTTAACTCGCGTGGTAGTTATCGCTTGTGGTCCGGGATTTGTAGGGTTTGGGACTGTGTTCGTGAGGGTATGTTTTGGATTGTGATAGATGGGTGTCTTATTGACTTATGGTATGATGATTGGCTACCAGGGTGTGGTCCTCTTTCGACTTGGCACCAATTAGATGAGATGCCTACACCTTGTCCTGTAATGTCTTTTGTGTATCACTATGGTTTTTGGGATCTGAATGCGTTTCTTCAGGTATTACTGGATGAGATTGTGCAATACATTTTGACGGTTTATCCTCTCACGCCTTAATTGGGTCTGGATCGTTTAGGGTGGAAGGATGACAAGAGTTGTCAGTTTACTGTGAAGTCGGCTTATAATTGTTTGATGGGGTAAGCTTCTAATGGTGGTCTAAATTTTTGGGCTGGTATTTGGAAATTACCTCTGCCGCAACGGATTCGAGCGTTTATTTAGCTTGCGATGTGGTGTGGTTTGCTTACTAATGTAGAAAGACAGCGTCGTCATTTGACTGATGACTCAAGTTGTAGCTTCTGCCGACAAGGTCATGATGATTTGATTCATGTGCTTCGTGATTGTTCCCGTGCGCGCTCGGTTTGGATGCAACTAGTGCCATTTGTTTATCCCCATAGTTTTTATAATCTATCGTTACAAGATTGGCTTTAGAGCAATTTGGGTGCAAATGGTCCTTTTATGGGTAGTTTGGATGATTGGAGATTGTTATTTGCGATTATTTGTTGGAAACTTTGGAATTAGATGAATCGGCTCCTGTTTGAGCTTGATTACGTCGAGCAGGAGGATATGGTTATGGCAAGCAAGTTGTATTTGGAGCATGTGAGGGTAGCTAACACCCGAAGTTTGGGTTTTGGTGCTAATCAGGGGAAAACCTCGAGGTCAATGACCAATCAGGGGAATCCGCCCTCTGATTGGGTGAAAGTTAATGTGGATGGTGCGGTGCATCCGTTATCTAATTCGGCTGCAGTTGGGGGAGTTTGTCGTTCGGATACAAGGGACTAGATTTTTGGCTTTAGTCGTCGGATTGACCGTTGTTTTATTTTGAATGTGGAGTTATGGGCGATTTTAGACGGTCTTATACATGCGTGGCGGCGTGGTTATCATCGTGTTAAGCTGCAATCGGATAGTCGCGAGGCTATTCGTTGTGTGGTTCATGCGGACATGGTTCGGATAGCTAATGGACTAGTTGTTGTAATCTGAGAGGTGATTCAACGTTCTTGAGAGGTTAATGTGGAGCACATTAGCCGGGAGTCTAATTTGGTTGCTGATTGGTTTGCGAAGGATTTGTGGGATCAAGCGATTAGCGAGATGTTCTTTGAAGAGCCGCCTGATAGTATTCAAAGTTTGCTTGGTAATGATTTGCGTTGTCAGGATGGACATCATGCTATGGGTTTTGGGTAACGTATGGGTTTTGGTCTGAGGCTGGTATTGGTTAGTTATGTGGGGGGCGATCGTCTTTTTCTTGCTCGTGGTCTGTAGTTTTTAGTGTTGCTTCCATTGTAGCCCTTCCACATTCACTATTTTTCCTTCATTAGGTTTAAGGAGATTTTTTAACGAAGCATGTGTTTGGCACTTTTTCCCATTTTCAATCGAAAAAAAGAAACTTATGGTACAATTAAATCTATCTACGAAAAATGGAATCGATAGCATATTATAAATAGGGGAAAATTTTAATACAAAGTAAACATATAGTGCCTATCGTTACCTAATCTGGATATAGTTACGGGTAGTTTAAGGAATAGAAATCTTATACCTTTTTTTGGTATTATTATTTATATCTCTACACAAAAAATTAAGTTTAAAGTTTAGGGTTTGAGATTTGAGATTTAATATTAAGGTTTATATTTAGAGTTTAGGGAATTTAAGATAGGGTATATTTTTAAGAGATAAAATTTAGGGTTTAAAAATTAAAATTTAATTTTTAATATTGAGGTATAAGATGAGACACAAAAAAATGAGAGAAGATTTATATCCTGGTCTAAGACTAGCTATGCATATGGCACCACCATTCACATGACGTGAAGATAGGCCGTAGCCACTAGCCAGCTGCTGCGCCAGGTATTTGAAGGCTCCTATTAGAGTTAGGCAAAAATTGATTTGATTCAAAAAAAAATTAAAATTTTAAATTCGACTTAAAATTTGTTATTTGAATTGCGGTTTTATAAAATCGGCTTAAAATTTTTTTAAATAAAATTATAATTTTAAATAATTCGTAATTTTTAATAATTAATGGATCAATTTTTAAGTTTGAGTTGACTTGACTTAAATTTTAAAAACTCAACTAATAAATTTAAAATTCATCAATTTGATTAATTTAATTTTTTTAACTCGATCGACTTGATCAAGCGGTAAATTTTGCCAACACAATGTTACTTTTACTCACGTGCCTCGCCCATCTCTTCTCTGCAACTTGGCTCAGTTGCCGGTATTATTCGAATTTGGGTTATTTACGGAATATGGGCACGGATCCCAATTATACGTTATGATGAGATAATGACTGTGGTAGAAGATATAAAGATACGAAAAGAGGAATGGAACTGGGATCGGAGGATGTTGGTGATAGAGGAGAAAAGATCACGTGCTACGCCTCATGTCTCTGTTCTTTTCCCTGTGCCGGGAAACGCGGGACTTCATTTTCACCCCTTTTTTCAGGTATGGCCCCCGTGTGCAAGTTTTTTAGATTCTCCTTCCGATAATTTAGACCCAACCGAGCCGAGTTGTAAAAATTTAAAATTTAAAATTTAAAATTTAAAAATTTGATTGATCGATTATTGATCACGGTGTATTTGTAAAATATTGAATTCGTTTTTTTTATAATCTTATATATTTGATTTATTAATTAATTCGTATCAAGTATGATAGAAATTTATTATAGAGGTAATTCTTTCAATCATTTTTTTTATTTATAACTTCAGTATTCAAATCCTAATTTATTTAAGGGATTTAGTGCATCATCTCACTAAATCAACTGATTATTGATACTAAATTCGGCCCATAATAAAAAAAAACTGAATTGTTTAATCTTTGTTGAATCATGCTTGGACTCAAACTTAAATTCAAATTTAAAAATATAAAAAAGTTCATATAGAAAGAGATGGAGCTAGGGTGAAATATTTGATGAAACAAGAATCTATTAAATTTAAATTTGAACTCTAATCTTGCTTAAGAGATTTAATAGCTCCCACTAAACCAAATGGCTATTGGTTCCTGATAAAAGACCAATTTATTTAATCTTGTTGAATCGTGCTTGGACTCGAACTTAAGTTTGAATTAAAAAAATTCAAAAAAATTAATGTAGAAAAGTACAAATCTAAGATCAAACATTAAGCAATTTTATTAAACTTTCAAATATAAATATAAGAGAAATAAAAACCTCATCGGACTAATATTTAAATTACAATGAACTTAAAATATTATTATAAAAAGAATTAAAAAGACAATTGCTTCCCATTCCCTAAATAACGTAGTCTATACATATAAACTTAATAAATAATTAAGTTTAACACTGAAACATTCAAATTCGATTTGATAGATAGATAGATAGATAGATAGTTTAAGGTGTTCATTTTAAAATTGACAATAAACTAATCAAATTTAAGTTGTTTTGGAGTTAAACTCAAGTTGCTCTTAAACACTAACTCAAGTTGGTGTTTCATAAATCATATATCATGTTAGTAAAATTTATATTTTATTTATATTTATCATATCATCCGATATTTATTTTAATACAATGTATGTATATCATAAACATACTGTTTTACGGGTAAAATATAATTTTATTATTACATTAAATTAAAATATTTTGATATTCTAAGAGATTAAAATATTTACGCACGGTAATAGTTTAACATGGGTAAGAGCGATCTTGAGCTAATGGACAAAGTTACGTGAACCGCTGAGGTGAGATCATTTTCATGCAGTTGGGTGTGGGCCGCGTGAGTAGAGCCCCTACTCGCGTGCATTCTTACACAAGAACAATTGGATAAGCACATCATCTGTTTCGCGGACCAGTTACATTTCAGGTCGAGTCGGTTCTAAAATTTTATTTTTAGCCGATTTAATTGTTTGATTATAATTTAATTACTTTTAATCTTCTTACTTCTTACTCCACAAAAAATGTTTAACTTTTTTTAATATGAGTACGATTTTATAACTCAGGTAAAATAAATTTGATTCGGATATTTTTAAAAGCACGAAAATTAACGGCGTTAGATCATAAACGATACCATATAAAGAAAAAGTTAAAATTTTAACTCAAAAGCACGAAATAAAATAGATACAAACATCACCAAAGCTCGACGATGAAAGGTAAAAACTAACAACAAACAACATATATGAGAGTGGCACACATGAAATCTCAAAATTTCATGGTGGGCACAAATCATTAATATTACAAAAAAATTAAGAACTAATTCATAAAAATTAAAAAAATTGAAGGTAAATATGTGAACTTTGTAAAGTTCAAGGTGGGCATGGACCCACCTAACTCTACACGTAAATCTGTCATTGTATCCAAATCCAATTTAATGGTCTAAAAGGGTCCAAAACATGAAGAACAACAAGATAATAAAAAAAACGTCATATTGATCAATTATGACAACGTCAAATTCAACTATGATAAAAAATCAAATAAAAAATAAATGACTAAATAGCCGATTAAAAAAAATCGTGCCCAAAGACAAAGTATATGTATCAAAAGGTAGAGAAAAACGTGTCACAAAAGCATAATTATTAAATTTAAAAATTAGAAAATAAAGAACAAAATAAAAAAATTACCGACGATCACAATTAATATTAAAATTAATATCGACGTCGGTCATATAAAAACAAAAAGGAAAAAAAGTTATGTCTAAGAGAAAAAAAGAGTGGCAGTTTTGGGCAAATAATCCAAATAGATTGAATATTTGAGAAAATAAGAGTACTTTTGAGGATATTTTAAAATCTACGGCAAATTTTACAGTGCAGGGTGAAGTCGCCACCTGCAGATGGCGACTTCCTCTTGATTTGTAATAGTTTAATATTTTTCCTTTTCGATTCAAGACAAAATCAGGGTGAAGCCATCACCTGCAGATGACGTCTTTCCCCAAGCCGTCATCTGCATGTGACGACTTCACTCTACACTGTAAAATTTGCCGTAGATCCCAAAATATGCCCCAACATCTTCTAAAACTCAAAATATTATTTGGGTTTGCATTATTCTCCAAAATACTCCAAAAAGAGTGGCGGCTGAAATGTTTAGCTTGTTTTCTAAATACCGGTCTTCGAATTTTGAAATATTTTAATTGTCTAAATGAATGTTTAACTTGTTATGCGTTACTTCTATTAATATATTTGCAAAACTATAAAATTTGTTTCACGTTTGAATTTAATTTATATTCTTATGGGAGTTGCAATGTAATTTTATTATTGTATTAATTTATAAAGATTAAAATATAATTTTATCCCGTAATAATTTATTTATTTATTTATTTATTTTTAAAATGATAATTTTATTAATACAACATGAATACGAACCTTTTTAAAAAAAAATTCTTTAATTTTAAATAGAGGAAAAGGAGTGTTGAGTATGCTAGTCAGCTCACAACGTTCACAACCACAAGCAATACTACTCCCCAACACTGCAGAACAGATTAAGCTTACTAAAGCACAAAATCACCTACAGGAAATGACTACCATTACAACAAGCCGCATAGAAATATAACTAGATTGTATGGACCCAACATGTCTTAGCCACACATAGCTTAGCCAAAAGCCAGAGGAAAAGAGCTGCCGCCATGAGACAGTCTGAACAATATGATCACAGTTTCCGTGGATACCGTTTTTAGCCAACATATCTGCAGACGAGTTGCTGCAACGGTTAACTAGCTTAATTTTTCAAATAGAAGAACCACAAATGTCATAGAAGTCAAGTATATATTGTTTAAAGATTGCCGGAGATCTCTCGGGGTGGTTAAGCCACTCAACCACCATACCACAATCGGATTCGATCATAAGATCCAGGGAATTAAACCATGGGGACGAGCCAAATATATTATGCTTAATCGGATTCGAATACTCTCCGACCATTTATTTTTTTTAACACTTCCTAAAGGAATTTATATGCAATTTTACCATCTTAGGGAGGACCAATGCCCGATATATATATGAGGGGTGATGTATAATATATTTAAAATATGTAAATAACTGATTATCAATTAGTTCAATTCGATGATGCATCAAAACTCTTAAATAAGATCAAATATTTTTTTGAACGAAACAAGGTCATATATTTGAATTGAGCAAACTGAGTTGAATAGATTAACCGATAATGAACCTTTTTTGTTGTTCGATCTGAATTAATTGATCAATAGATAAATCTAATAATTATACCAAAATAATACGTAAATCAAATTTTTATAACATTTGTGCTTATTGTATAACATGTCCCTTATTTTATAGTTAGAAAGTAGGTACACACATTCAAATTTCTGACTCACAAATTTTAAATGTATTTCGCCTTATATTCGAACTAATACGTTATCGTCCAAACTAATGTTAGAGTGATGAAAAGATTTGACTGGTATTAACTCTTTGAAAACTCAATTAAAATAGTTAGAGTTTAAAATCAATTTTTAATATAATTCATCTTTAAATATATATATATATATATAAACAACTCCGAAGAAAATTGAATTTTTAGAATTTATGAATAAATCCATTAATGATTATAAAATAAACATCCTAAACTGTAAAAATGAATGGAATATTCATATTTTTTTTCGTATCCATTATCATATATGTTAACAATAATTAGTAGTCACTATATATTTTAACGAAGAAGTCTTTGTTTCTAGTAACAGAAGTCCCTCCCCCAGTAAAATGGACATTCCTTTGCTAAGGAATCCGTTTAGGGATCAGTTAACAATATTATTTATTTGTTTTTTTATTTCTTGTTGTCTTGTGATAATCACTATAAACACGGCACTTTTATTTATTAAGCATATTGGACTTTAATTAATTTAAAGTGATTTTTTTTTAAATTTAATTGTTTAATATTAGTGGAAGGACAGATGGCAGATTCTCCTTAAAATTTGCATATATCACGCGACTGTCCATTGAAAAATTATATTATGAATTTAATTTATCACATTAATTATAATTTAATTAATAAAAATTATTTACTATATAAAAATAATATTATAGATAATTTTTATTAGTGGAGAGTAAAGCTGATATAATTATTGCTGCCCACCACGTCCTCACTTCCCTCAGCCTCCCAAATCACGTGTACAACTCATGCTGCGACACTTGTGGGGCCTGGCCTGGCCTGGCCCGGCCCAGGATACCACACCATCTATTTTCCCATATTTTAAATAATAGATAATATAAATGTGATGAATTAAGGGTGAGTATTCGATGAGTGGAGTAAAGTCAAGTTAAAAAAATTAATTATTCTAGTTGATAAGTTACATTTTATAATATAATTTTTATTTAAAATTTTTAAGTAAAGTTGTTTGAGTTTATGTTAAAAATTTAATTGCAAATATTATAATGTTATGACACTAATTAATTTTAATTTGAATAACTTTTGGTGACAATATATACATATATTTTTTCATATCTTTTTATACGTGATATACATATAAGGCAAGTTGAGGGACTCGACTCGTTGAAAATCAATCAACTAATTACCAAAAAATTTAAGTAATTCGAATCTCATTTTATAAGTCAAACTTTATTTGTATTTTTTCTATTCAATTTTATGAAATTACGAATCAAGTCAATTTTCATATCGAGTAAAAAATGACTTTTCGAGTATAGTCAAATTTTACCCCTAAATAAAATCATTATCAAAATTAATTATATATATCATTAGTTAAAAGTTATTCCACACAAAATAATAAAAAATAGAATTTAAATATCCACTCATTAACTAAGTGGTTAAAAATATTATTTTATTATTTTTATATAAGTTTAAATCCTAACATTTACCGTTAAAAATAATATGACTAGATTTATGTTTAAAAAAATACGACAAATCATCAACATTTCTACGGGCTGTTTCAGTATAATAAAATAGCTCAATTTTGAGAAATCAGAAATTTAATAGCGTTTTATTTGATGTGAAAATTTTATTATTTTTGTGATTTTATTTGATTTGATAGGATTGGTTTTTGTTTAGTCTAATAAACAAAAAAATACTTTGATATATAAGCTTGTGTAAACTTTAATTTATACAAATCTTTTAATTTTAGGATTTATTGTTTTAGATTATAGTTTAGAGTTCAGGAGTTTAGTATGTAAGGTGTAGAATTTAAAGTTTATGGTTAAAATTTAGAGTTTAAGGCTTAAGGTATAGGTTTTGGGCGCTAGAGTTTGAGATTTAACTTTTAAATTTTATAGAAGGATTTTTTAAATTTTTTTACACATATTAAAATATAACCCATAAGAAAACAATGTGATTCACAAAATTACGATGAAGAAAATATAATTTATAATTGATCACAATATTTAAATAGTTTGATTTTATATGTTTGTTATCGATTATTGATGTTTTTATTGGCGGTGTGTTTTTTGGTTTTTGGAGGAAAAAAAGTTTATTATAAAATAAATGTTTAAATTATATATTTTTTTGGTAATAATTGTTTAAATATTTTTTTGGTTAAAATATGTGTTAATGTTTTATTTTGATCCGTTTTAAAGTTAATTTATCAAAAAAATCAACCACTCAATTATAGTTTGACAAATAAATTTTTTTATTTAAAAAAACTAAAAGAAAATAAATTGAAAAATATCTCAAAATCATAAAATAGTTTAAAATTTCTAAAATTTCGAACCCAAAACCGCCGATAGTCTCGTCGGACCCCATCAGCATTGTCGCTGGAAGCCATCGCCCATTTACCCCAATCATTTATAATCGGTATTCGACAAGAGGCGTGTCAATCAAACATTGAACAGCTAACGCAAATGATTTTAGCCGTTCGACGGTTGATTAATACGCCTCCCGTTGATCACCGACCATGGGTGATTGAGAAAAATGAACGGGAACATTCGATGACGGCGATGATGGGTCCAACAAAGATATCGATGGTGACAATAACATCAGTTTTAGAAATTTAGGTTTTAGATTTTAAGAATTTGAAATTTTTTAAAAATTTATTTTAACTTTTCAATGTTTTTTAAATTAAAAAAGACATATGTCAGATTCTCATTGAGTGATAAATATTTTAATAGACACTTACTTCAATTAGAAATAATGTTAGACACCTATTATAAAAAGATTAGTAAGTACAATTTAAGAATCTATTTTATAAGTTCTTAGAGAAAAAAAAACAGAAGGAAAGCAAATCGTTAGCACAGTATGTATAGCTCGTGAGTTTTTTTTTTGTTGAAAGATGGATTGTATTTCATTAGCCATAAATGACGTCATCAATTACAAAGTTAGCAATACAATCCGGAACTTCATAAGAGAAAGTAAAATGCTCAATACAATTCATGCCCCAATGTGCAAGTGAGTGAGCAACCCTATTTGCTTCTCGGCCTATATGTGTGACCTTATAGTTGTTGCGTTCGGCCAGTATGACATGCGCTTCGGTTAAGTATGCTGCTGTGATCGACCTATCGAGTGACGTAGCGTTCGGCTTGTTAACCACCGCCATAGAATCTCCTTCAATTAAGGTCTTCGGCCAATCATTTTCTACAGCCATTTTGAGTCCCAACGAGTAGGCTCAAGCTTCAGCAGTGTGCACCCCTTGTAGCTTATGGGCTATTGCATCAATGACTAGACCGTGCGAGTTTCGGGCCACTATTCCAATTGAGGCTGCCCCGAGTTTGGCATGAATGTTGCATCCACATTTACATTGATGTTACCCTCAGGTGGACAAGACCATCTTTTCGCTCGACTGCAAGGGACAGGATTACTTATGGGCTCTTGGGCTACTTTGTAATCCGATGCTAAAACCTGCACGTAATCAACAACAGCTCGAATCTTGTTCTCGTGGGTCAATTTGTTTCTCCGATTCCATAGGTTCCACAGGAGAATGATGATAAGTGTGAAGCTTTGGGCAAGGTTCCATAGGTTCCATAAGTTTGTAGTCCAGATGGAGGGCTTCATGACACAATCTACACCCAAACAGTCGAATTTTGGGCAAGGTGGGAAGCTTTGCCATTGCATTCCAGATTGTCGAGAAGTCTCTTACCTCATGTTTTTGTAGAAGGAGCCAATTGTAACCAGATCGAGTGGTATAAGTGCCGGACGAGTGGTATCCCCAAACTATCAAATCACCGGAGTGGGGTGCAATGGGGCACCGACTGATCACATTCGCATCCTCATCAGAGAAGACTTGATTGAGCTGGACAACATTCCAAGCAGCAATATTATGCACCATAAACTCGCTACACCGAATCGGGTTAAGTTCGTTGTCCAAGTGACTTCCTTTCAGCGAGATAGGTTTGGTACTTCCCCATTTATCTTTAAAAATCCGGACCTGACTGTTAGTCTCAATCCTCCAATGGAAGCCTTCTTTAATTGCTTCTTTTGCCTTGAAGATGCTGCTCCACACAAATGAGGTTTTCCCCTCATGTTTTGCTTCAAGAACGTCCCCATTGGGGAAATATTTTGCCGAGAGCACTTTGAAACACAGTGACTCTTTGTTGCATAGCAATCTCCAAACTTGCTTGGCCAAAAGTGCGAGATTGAATGTCTTGAGATCTCAGAATCCTAGTCCCCCAAATCCTTTCGGTATACACATGTTTTGCCACGCCACATGAGACCATCCCCTCTCTTTATTCTTCCCAGACCACCAAAATTTTCTAGTAGTGGACACCATCGGATCAATGATGCAATCCGGGAGGAGAAATCACGACATTGCATAAGCAGGGATGGCCTGTGCCACTGATTTGATGAATATCTCTCGACCAACAAAGGAGAGTAAGTTCTTGGTCCAATTGCACATCCTCTTGTCCACTTTTTCATCTAAGTACCCGAAAGTTTCCACTTTGCTTTTACCCACGATTAAGGGGAGACCAAGGTATTGCCCCAAAACTTCATCTTCCCTCATGCTCAAAACAGCCTTGGTTTCCAATTTGCTTTGGTCATTCATGCCATTGCTGAAATAGATAGAGGATTTCTCCACATTGATCTTTTGCCCTGAAGAAGATTCATAAACCGCCAGTACATACTTAAGTCTCATAGCTTCCTTCTTCGAGTTTTTGATAAATAAGAGGCAGTCATCGGCATACAAGAGATGGTTGACCCTTGGCCCATTTTGGCTTGCACGGACACCTCTAATACGGCCCTCTGATTGTTCCTTTAGTAGCAAAGCCGAGAGCCCATGTGTGCAGAAAAGGTACGGGGAGAGGGGATCCCCTTGCCTTAATCCTCTAGAAGGCCTGAAAGGATCTGAAATGACACCGTTAATCTTGAAACAGTAAGAAACAGTAGAAACACAAGACATAACTGTGTCAATCCATTTAGAGGCAAAACCCATTTTGGACATAACATCCGCAAGAAAATGCCATTCAACTCTATCATAGGCTTTTTCCATATCCAGTTTAATTGCTGCCCCTTTATTAGGTCCATTTTTGAACCCTTTAAGTAGTGAAAAAGTTCATGAGCCACAATAACATTATCCGAAATAAGTCTGCCTGAAACAAAGGCACTTTGGTTCTCAGCAATACAACAGTGCATAATATGTTTGAGTCTAATCACAAGAACTTTGGAGCAAGTTTTGTATACCACATTACAAAGACTAATTGGTCTAAAGTGTTTTATGAGGGTCGGGGTACCCAGTTTCGGTATAAGCACAATAACAGTTTGGTTTACCTCACCCATGTTAACTCTACCCAAAAGGAGATCAAGGCACAAATTAATAAATTCAACATTGAGGATGGACCAGAATTTACGAAAGAAAGCTGCGGGTAAGCCGTCCATACCTGGGGCTTTGTTTGGGTGAATTTGAAAGAAGGTTTTTTTGACTTCCTCCACCGTGAATCCCGCACAAAGCTTGTCGTTCATCTCCGGTGTTATGCAAGGCTTAATGGCTTGAAGGATCATGCTAGAGGTTGAGCCATTGTCGGATTGGAAGAGATTGGAAAAGAACTCTTTAGCCACCACAAAAATGTTCTCCACTCTTTCAATCCACTCCCCAGCATTATTCTCGATGCCCTTAATCAAGTTCTTCTTTCTTCGATTGCTAGCCCGAGCATGGAAGAATCTTGTATTTCGATCCCCTTCTTTAAGCCATTTTACTCGAGACCTTTGCTTCCAGTACATCTCCTCTTTTCCAAGAATTGATTTCAGCTCATTTTTCGAATTCCTAAGGTCCTCCAATCTTGCTTCAGTGGTGCTTAGCTCAAGAAGGTGCTCAATAGATTTTTTGAGCTGTTTCTTGCGTCACACTTCAACTGTTCTTCTGTGCGATTGCCATTCATGGAGGCTTTTGCCAATCTTTTTCAGCTTCCCCAAGGTGTCTCCCCTGGGGTTGGTCCATGCGCTGTTAACAATGTTCAAGCAATCATCCTCGTCAGCCCAGCACGCATCGAACCTAAAATAGTCCCCCTTCTTTCCTTCTATTCTTTGTTTGCCCTCAGTATCAAGGAAAAGAAAGCAATGATCCAAGTCCTTTGTATATTTTGATGTGATCTCACATTGTCCAAACAGATGAAGCCATGGAATAGAGGCCACATACCGATCAATTCTTTGTTTGACATGGTTGTCCATATTGTCCCCATAGTGCCACGTGAACCAGCCTCGAGTCGGTTTAATATCCCAAAGGCCATTTCTCTCAAGAGCGTCTCTAAAGGCATCCATTTCCACTCTCGGTTTCCTTCTCCCCCAGCTTTCTCATTCATGCAAAGGATGTCGTTAAGATCACCCCCTAGGAGCCACGGTAATTGGGATTCTCCTTTGAGTTTGTCTAGCAATTCCCAATCTAAATGCTTCCTTGTGCGATCATATGTGCCATACATACCCGTGAACCGAGTTTTAAGCGTCCCAAGTGCAACTTCAACATCAATGTGGGATTTTGAAAAGGATAGGAGGCTAACATCCACCCATTCCTTCCATAACAGAAGCAATCCACTGCATCCATCACTTTTCTCAACATCAATACAACCAACCATGTTTAATCTTCTGCGAATACCATCTACTTTATTCTTGAAGAGTCTAGTTTCACTAATAAAGACTAAATCAGGATCATTCAAGGTCACGAACCTTGACAAGGCTTGAACTGTCTCGGGATTTCCCAAGCCCCGACAGTTCCAACATAGGGTCTTCATTGCTCCCGGCGGGGCTGTGAACCAGCCTCCACCGATATAGGTGCCTTGTGAGGGGACACCACCTCTAGTCCATGTTCAACTTCATCCAATGGTGGACAAGTCATCGACTTAGCTTTCTTAGCCGTCTTCGAGCTACTACCTTCCAGCTTCCCTTTTAAAGATTGCTTTGCACTTTTGGGTTTAGGTTCTATTGTGGTGAGGTGTTTGGATCGGTCCGGGGCATACTCTGAGCTAATTTTCTTGGACTCGTTTGCACCATTGGCTTCCCCCTTCTAATTTTCCTTAACCGCCATTCTATTCTCGTTTTCCCCACATCCTTCAATATCAGCTTTGTCCCTGCCTTTCCCTTTCGATGTTGAGTCTTCGCTATTAGTTACAAATACAATTCCCGGTCGCGATTTTTTGCGACCAGGGTTGTTTGACTTGGGGGATTCCACTCGGAGCCAGTCCCCAAATTGGAACTTGTTATTGCTTCCAGCATGGAGATCCGGGCAGATATGATATTCATGGCCAATAATGCCACAAAAGAAACAAAACTTTGGGAGCCTCTCATACTTAGCCAAGAAAATTCGGGGTTGGCCCATTTTTATGTTCTTACCCAATACCGTACATATCTTGAGTGGTTTGCTACAATCAAGTTCAACTCTAATCCGTAGGTACTCCCCTGTGCATCCTTCCTCATCCCATAAATCCGTCGCCAATCATTTTCCAAATTTATTGCCCACAGCTTCCCCAACCTTACTATTCATGAAGCCCAAAACATCATAGATACGAATCCATATCGGGAGAGGGTTGAAATCATACTCCATTGGGCTAAGCAACCTATCAAACTGTTTAATAGCAAAGAGCTCCCCATCGAAAGTCCATGGACATCTCCCGAGTACAAAGTCCTTGTCCTCAGCCCTCTTAAATTTGAACAAGAACATATTTGGTCCGAGTGAAGTGGCTTCCTCAAACGGGTGTTCCTTCCAGACTGAGAAGTACACTCTAATAAGCTTCGGACCATCCACAATCCGTGGTGAGATAAGCTTCCCCACGAGCCATTTCTCCTCACCTTCAACTGGTTCCAATCCCAAATTATCTATTTCATCCGTGACACTCAGCTCTTCCTTGGTGAATTGGAGCCCTTCTAGTTGTTTAACCAACTCTAGAGGTATATCTTCCATGGTCACTAAGTTTGTTTGATGCTCAAGCAACGAGAAAGAGAGCGGTTTGACCAGGGTAAGGTTGTGGATCAATAACAAGTCCCCAAGGAAAGAGGCAGCCACATAAATTTTCTTTCTCCCTTTGTCCGACCTCCAATCAATGAGGGGCAAATAAAGTTTTACAATAAATGCCGAACAGCCTTTCACTCTGTTGAAAATACAAAAGAAATCCCAATTAGGTAGTTCTGCCAGCATCCGGCAAAGGTGGCCAGAGAAACAGTATCCAAATCCAGCAAAGTCAGCACTGGCCCAGTAGGATAGGCCTGACCGCGCCGCAGAAGAACAGTGTCCAGTACCCGCAGAGTCGACACTAGCCCCGCTGCCTAGTCCTGATCGGGCTGCATAAAGGTTGTACCCTGAAACGGGCGATCTGGTTGACCCATTAGGGCACGCAACGCTGACATCCCATCCTACCATCTGAACCATGCTAGACTTTAGGTGGGAAAGTAATTTTTTGGAGAGACCAGATCTACACGAGCTTATCTTCATCCTTGGTTCATCGGATAAAACAAAATAGCCCTCAAATAATTCTATTACCACACTACCGTCAAATTCCAGCCACCATATACCATCAAAAATCACATATCCCGGACATCAATCCTTACTCTTCACACCCATTGGAGGCCAGTGATCGCAAGCTATAAGTTCTAAACTACTATATTTTTTGGCAGCCATCATCAGAGCTTTGATTATTATCCCAGGACCATTAGAGTTAAACCTGTCCCCACTGCCTTGGTCTAACCGAGCCGCAGAGGAACAGTAGCCCACACTCGAAAAGCCAGCACCAGCCCCAGGGGCAGTCCCTGGCAGTGCTACAGAGTCCCTAGTTATCTTAAAAATGGAAATAAGCAATAACTTGTGTATGGTAAAGCTGCTAAAGTCAAACGATGCGTGCGACAGCCCTGGCAAAGGGCGGAAAAACTTAAGTCGATGGTCAATTTCCCGCCACAGGATCATCTTCTTCGTGGACTCATCGGGGATTAAATCTCGGTGACCGAAATTTTTTTTCTCGAATTTTAAACTACTCACTGGCCGATATTCGAGTAGACTACCCTCCCAAAAGGCCCCATTGGATCTAATCTCTTATGGCAACACAGAAAACTCAGATCGGGAAAATTAATATACATCATGAAAATTTCTCCGGCAGCCACCGCCGCGGCGGTGGTTCTTCCGGCCACCGTGCTGGGACAAAGGGACGGGACCGCTGGCACCCAATGGCCTTCCTCGAGCACTAGGGGTGCTGAGGGCCGCCCCCTCGGTGTGGGGGTCGCGGATCACTACCCCCTAAAGAGCTTAAAAAACATGCCCGAACTGCTCCCAGTGAACATTGAGTTGTCTGAAATGGGGACACTTTCCATCTGCGCCACCCTGGTGTCCGATCAACGCCCTGCTCACAGACCCATGGGTGCGAGATAAGCAGGCCAAACCTCCACGAGTATGTGCCACGCCTGGGCACTATGTCGGACTCCTCGCCGACGTACACCGCTCCACCATCGTCCAGACCAGACCCGCCATCGGGCCTGTATAAACCCTCATCGGGACCCCCTAAAGAGCAAATAAAACATACTGGAACTGCTCCCAGAAAACATTGCCGAGATTGAAAATGAGACACTCCGACCATCTCATCGGAATACCCTGAAAACCAGCCCAGAAAACCACACTATGATCCAAACTCTTTCCCAATCTCTTGCCATTCTTCCAAGGCCCTCCCTCGGACATGAACCTGCAAAAAGGAGAAGAAAAGAGTACTTACCAAACACCGGAGACAACCTCCAAAGCCATGTGCTTCGTTCCGACCCTGACGGTAGAGGCGACAAGGAAAATTACGACCACCATGGGGTGGCCGCGATTCACTACCCCCTAAAGAGCTAACGAAACACCATGGATCTGCGACCAGTAAACATTGCCGTGACTGAATTTGGGACATATCCGTCCTACCCCAACTTTCTAGAGAGAAGGGAGAGGATTTTCTCTCTCTAACCTCAATACTCAATTCACCGCACCCCATGTATAGCTCGTGAGGCGTGGGTGATAAGGTGGCACCTACTCACGTGCGCCCATCCCCTGCCGTTGATCTGTCAGTGTACTTGCTGCCTTGCGTGTGGTGGTGGGGTCCCCTCAATCGGGTGTGTACAATATATATATAAGTTGTTTGTTTTAACGCCGTCAAGTGAAGGCAACGCCGAACTCTGTTAGTAAGTAGGTCAAAAAATATGGAAGGATGTGCAAGTAGGGTTGAGAAAAAAAACTAGATTGGATCGATTTTAGGTTGGATCTATTATAAAGGGCTGTGTAAGTTTGTGTATTTACACTATAAAAACCTAAATCATAAATTCGTAACCCTAAAAAACTAAACCGTACACCCTAAACCCTAATTCTAAACACTAACCTTAAATTCTAAACCTTACAACCTAAAACCCTAAATCTTAAACCCTAAACTAAAACACTATCCCCTAAAATTAAAAGGCACGTGTAAACTAATGTTTACACGGCCTGTGTATCAATTTTTTTCTCTATTATTAATGTCATATTTGGATATCTAATTTCGGGTTAATTTGAATTATGAATTTTAAGTTCTATAAAACAACACCATCTTTTATATACATATTCACATTCTATGTTAGTTTACTGTGTATATTTTAATGTTTATGGTTGTTCTTTCTAACGATACAATTTATTCGATTTTGAGTTATCTCATTCGGCATCTAACTTGCCTGACTATATATTTAACCCGTATTGATAAAAGCTCATCTAAACGGTTAAATTCCTGTCAGCCCATTTTTTTAATATTTGAAAGGCTTAAATGAAAAATAAGTACCTAAAATATACTATTTTTGAACTTTAAGTGCTTCAAGTATTTTTTTGTAAAAATAGGTGACTAAAATTTAAAAAGTTAGAATTTTAGATGTCCGGCTGTTAAAAAAAAACCATTATCCATTTAAAAAGCAACACGTGGCATAAAATATTAATTTTTTAATTATTATTTAAAAAATTAATTTAAAAAAAAAACCCAAAATTTATAAAAATATTCAAATCAGTCCCTAAATTTCTAAAAATCCCTAAATCCTCATATACTCACAGCTGCCGCCGCCGACCCCACCCTAAATTTGAGCCAATTGTCATCCAGTTTCCATTTAATTGTGATGAATAATTACAACTTGAAAAAGGAGATTTTCATGATTTTTACCTTTTAAGTTGTGAATATGAAAATAGGCTGACAAATGAGCAAACAATTGCCTAAGATCAAAGTGAACTGAGGTAATCCTTTATCAAACCGAAGAGTGGGGCAGCATTGGGCAATCCCTCCAATCTCTGGAACATAGTTCCGTCCATCCGAGCTTGAACGCCCTCAGAAAACGTCAAGTCTTGCAGCAGTTCTTTTAGTGTTCGGTCTACTCCAACTATGGAGCTCCCTATTCCACTCAACACCTCCGGTAGTGTTGGTGACGGTCTCGATAACTCAACAAGCGTAACCTAATCCATTATTACCACATGCATCAGTATTTCTGAAAGCACGATTTTCCAAAACAAAAAGTAATTTCGGATGAATAACTTAAAAAGATAGACAACAAAAGATGCTTATTCCAATATATGAACATGTGCGGTCTTCAAATGAACTGATACCAAAAGTTTTAACATGATACGAATCGATAGTGTATTATCGATGCCAAATACCATAAATGTGCATCTTATTTTATCCTATAGCAGGGTGCAGGTCTATCATACAGAATTTTGTTTAGATACTAATTGGATATTCGGTCGCTAATTTCATGTTGCTGATGGCTACTAGTACTAACACTGCCAATAACTTTATTTCCTCCACGACGCCAGTCAAGGAAAACATAAATGGTATGGACTAATGCTTCATCCTATCACATATCTCCAGATAAGTCGGAAAAACCATAGTAGCTTCCGATAAAATACGGAACAGACATAGAAACCTCACAATTAATACTAGGGGAATAAGACGCAAAAGCCTATAGGGCAATACTGGGATACTACAAGCACGTAATATTATCACAAGACTAGCATTTGTATACCATCCATCAAAATATGGAGTTCACCCCTTTGTAACATCCTTGGAATACGTTTGTCTTAAGTTAAAATGAAGAGAAAAGAACTAACCGGCTTGTCTTGGGGCATATTGATTTTATGTTTTGCAATGGCGATGGCCTGAGAAAGTCCCCCAATAGCATCGACCAAACCCAGTGACGCTGCATCTTTACCTGCCCACACTCTGCCCTGTGCAACCTCTTCCATCTTTTCTACCTGTTCAATGATTCAAGTTCAGAAAAAAAGAAGAGATTTCCCCGTTACGAAACTTGACATTACATCTAAACTGGAGATAAAAAGGATAAGCATACTGGAATTGATCTCGAAAAAGCAGCCTTGTCTCGAAACTGTTTATAAGCATTCTGTGCAGACTTTGCAAATAGCTCGGCTTCATCAGGTCTGGTATATGTAAAAGTTAGTTCTCTTTTAATTTAATAAACAGAAAAGTAGCTTTTGCTATGTGATCTAAAGCCTCCAAAGAGAACAGTCGGGAAAAGAGAATAATTAATAGATAAGAGCCAAAACTCGGGTTTCTAATTATAATCTATATTATTCCAACTCTTCATTATTTTTTGAAGTACTCATGTCCAACACCCCTGTGTCAGGCGCATATCCAAACATGGATTGAATTGAACCTTCTAAATATACGGAAAAAAATATAAAATTTTCAACATACCATGTTGAACACATATCCGTAACTGACACTCTCACCTAGGTCCGAGTAACATAGATTCCAATATCAAAACATACTGAAATCTTGACATCTTTTCACTTTCTATCTAAACAAAATATGCAACCAGGGCATTCACCTAAAAGGCCGCTGCTCGGCTGCAATAAGTTCAGCATATCGTCCCCTTGATATGACCTCTTTATTGAAGCCAATTTTTTCATATAGTTTCCCCAAGTTAAACTTCCCTGCAAGCAAGAGAAGAGGGAAAACAAAATCACATTGATTTTGACTTGCAAAAATCCGAAAGACCTATGTAGGAAACCAACATTTCTGATTTTCAGCCACAAGCAACTTGTTCATAAAAGCAAGGAAAGGGTAAATTTGTTCAGCAAGGGCATTCCAGGTTAAGAAAATACAACAGTACCTCTGTACAATATGAGATACAAGGATATGACCATTTCATGTCTCAGATTTCTGCAGCTGGTAAACTGGTATGAGGCTTGGAGATTTTAGTTTTGGAGGGCAGATTCAAAGGAATAACATTTGATTTTCAAGGTTTTTAAAGAAAATTTAAAACTTTGTTATAGGTTTCAGATAACGGGGAGCCCAAAGGAGTTCGTAACTCCATCTTTTGGATTTGTAATTGTTTTTCCCAGACCACAGTAAATTCTTTTTGCTTATCAAGTTTCAGAGAGTTAGCTCACCTGTGACAACTCCAATTGAACCAGTTAAAGTCAAGTTTTCAGCAACGATAGTTTGAGCTGCCATAGCCATATAATATCCCCCACTAGCTGCCACATCGGACATGGATGCAATGACGGGTTTTGATGCAGCTAAAAGTCTGATTTCCCTCCACATTCTGGATATTGTAAACATCATCTATAGTTAGCAAACAGACATGGTAGATTTTTTTCTTTCGCATCCGATTATGTATTTCAAGAAGAAATAAAAATGCCGAATTTTAGCACATAACACCCAAGTTTCGACATGATACATAAAGGGTTGAAAAACAAGGATGACAACTCATATCAGACAATTTATTTAAATTCTTGAATTTAGAAGTTTGATGTTTTATAGAAAGATATGTCATACATCACTTCGCAGACAAATTGCATGGATATCAAAAGCTCATGCATTCTTAATTGTTTCGACAATCATTAGATCCTTAAAATGAGAATTACTTGAAAGAGCCAATCTTTAGAAGCACTTACAGATCTGAAGCAAGAGCATCACCTCCAGGGCTGTCAATTCGTATGATAGCAGCCTTGTATTTTTTTGATTCTACAGTAAAATAAAAAATTATTTAAAAAGGATCACTTCGAGGGCAGTAAAATTTTATTTTAAACATCAATTGCACGAATTGAAATTAACTTTTATGTCAATAAAAATTAACCTCATACATGTAAAGTTCAGAGCCGGATTCCATTTCATCTACTAATCATTGTATGCAAGGTAAAATGAGGTATACCTCGGACACTGCGAATCTTCTCAATGATCTGCTCTGCAATGATGCCAGAACTAGTACTTAATGGACTCCGCACACGGCTAATGCTACCAGAGGCTCTGATCACAGCTATTAAGTCTCTACCGCCTGTTAAACCGAGAGTCCACTTCCTAACTTTAGAGTATTTCCTACATTTACAGAGGAAGAAAAATCTTTAAGTAAAACATGCAGAGAAATTTGAATAGATGACATAAATGTTACACTAGTCGTGGTCAGAAATATATCATCTCCAAAGAAAAATAAGGCACATATAAGAAGACATATAACGGAAATTTCATATAAACATTGGGAAATAATAGAGAAATTCCAATGCCCTTAAGATTATATGGGAAAAGAACAAAATGAAAGAACCCACTTGTAATTAACCATACGGAGAGATTTATCATTTTGGACACCAAGCCTCTCTTTTAACATTGAGATAACCTGCAGAAGTTACAACAAATATTAGTCATGTAAATCCAGATACCTAACTTAAAAATAAAACAATAGACCAAACTGTTACAACAGTCAACATTCTTCAAAATATAGTCCAAGGCAGGCAAATGGTCTGTTGAATGGCCGAGTTTGTGTATCTCAATACTTAAGAAACATTAATGTTGGATATATATTTCCTATGTTTTAGAATATTTTCCTTCCTTTTTCATCTCTTTAAGGCTCTCAATCTTGGAAAGCTATACCCCATAACAACTCCTAAAGAGATAGGGCTACGTTAGTTGGACCAGGGTGTGAATGCTGGACAAAAATATGTGTCTTACACGGGTATGTTCACCCTTTTTTTCACAAGATTTCCAAGTATTCACGGAGTTCTTGGAGGATAACTTCTCCATACCACGTTAGGATATGTACTGGACACAGATACGTGAAGAAAACAGAAGAATTAGACTAATCAACTATGTGCTGATTCTACCTCATCATCATAATGTATATTTGTTATGAATCCCTCCTCTTTCAGCCTTTTTACTTCATAGACCCCTTCATTAATAAAGTTCTCAACATCTTCCCGTTTCTTCCCTGTATAAGATTTGCGTGAGCCAAAATTTTCTTTTATCACTTTGAGATCAACACACAATAAAAAAAAGGCACCTTTGGAAGAGGAAACTACGTCCAACCAATTCCCATATATGTTATCAAGCAACGCAGTAAGCATCTCACAATTTTCTTCTGACATACTCTTCCGAGTAAGTTGATCACCGGCACTTTTATATTTACCGATCCTTTGCACCTGTGGTTCAATTCCTATTTTCTCAAGGACACCTGCAAATGGATTTATTCAACCAATCTCATGTTAAAATTCAATTAACAGCATGGTCTTAACAATACTATTAACCATAGGTAGAGGAAAAGTTGAAAATTTGAAAGTATAACCATCCATTGAGGTACATAAAAGAAAGTAAAGCAATGACAGGAGAGTTATTTTATACATCTATGAGATGCAAATGGACTACCTACTGGTTCCATGAACCTATGAAGCTCGACTTTTCATTTTTCTTGTGAAGTATTCCATATCCATATCCCATGCCCGTGTCCTATGCATGTTTAGACATGTGTATGGGAATATGGCCTCTCCAAGACCCTCCAATACGTGGTAAAATTTAGACAAAGTTGAACATGCTTGTGCCAGCTACATACTCATATCTGACATTCACACCCAAGTCCAACTAACATAGACATGAATTGCCTACCTATTCATTTTTGAAGATACCAAATATAGAGGCAGTTAAGATGATTTTCATTTCCAAGGGTCACTTAAATCTTAAAAGCATAATCAACTAGAGTCGCCACATAGCCAAAGAGAGCCTCGGCCATAGAGAAGGACATTGCAACTCCTTTAAAAAGGACTGTAAAAAGCTATGTTGTTGCGACTCTTCATTTTCCTTGAAGTATTCTGGATATTCGTATGGGATATGACCCTTCAAGAACCCTCCTAATGTATGAAAAAAAATTAGAAAAATTTAAACATACCAGTGTCAGATGTGTATCCGTATTCGCTCTCACATCTGAGTACGAGTAACATAGGTAAAACATGCTAAAAATCAATTCAACTAAGCATTAGTTTGCAAGCTAATTGAAGCCAACATATGCCTATTTAAAAACAAAACTCAGGTGCTTTATCCACAAGGTCAAGGTTCCCTTACGTACAAGCTACTCAATAATAATTAAATGAAACAAATAACAAAAGAACCATTAGAAAGAGAGATAAATTCCGGTCAACTAACCTCCAAGGAATGAAGCTTGAACAGTCAGGCCATACAAAGAAAAATAGGCACTTGGTGGTGCATAAATCTCTTCACATGCACAGGCAAGGTAAAACTCTTTCTCCCCACACGCAGGGGTATATGCAATGATGAATTTACCTATAAGTTTCATAAAAGATTAAAATTTCAATTCATTTCCTTCAAGAATAAATTAAGTAGTTAAATAAAATCTAACATTCGGATAGAAGAAACTTGTTTCTCCATATACATATATCTACCAGGTGGTCCCATGCATGTGTTAGAATTATGCTCGAGTAAAAAGGTTATCAAAAATCAAAGCGAGAAGAAAGAATTAAAATCCAATCTGACTTGAGGTAAGGACATTTTGCATCATGCATTTGTCTCTCAAAAATACTTTAATGTTCTTTAACAGCAGATAGGCAACAACTGTGGATTACAATACCCAAAGTCATCCAACAGTTCGATTTGTGCACGGATATTAAAATGGAATTGAAACACTGAACTAAATGAATTTACCTGATTTCTTAAAGTTCAAAATATGCCTCCGAATTTCTTCAACTTTTCCCCACCCACAGTTCAACGGTTCAATGTGGAGATAGACACATGAAATACGAGGATCATATGCAGCT
The DNA here is from genome assembly GCA_019671005.1 of Hibiscus mutabilis. Lineage (NCBI taxonomy): Eukaryota > Viridiplantae > Streptophyta > Magnoliopsida > Malvales > Malvaceae > Hibiscus > Hibiscus mutabilis. Next base: position 42,483 of record JAGYYJ010002522.1, on the reverse strand, counting down.
TTTACGAAATTCTCACAAATTTGCGGCAGAGATAGTCCTGAAGAGAAACGGCTCTTTAGCTGATCAGATATCTGAACATGGAAAGAGTAGAAATTCTCAAATCCAAAATAAAGCAATCATATAAAAAGTTACAGAATGCAATCAATTTGTCTGCAAAATGGAGTACAAAAATAAATTAATGGCATTTTTAACAACATTTAGAACTCAGACACTCCTCAATCTGGACACTTTAGTGATTTCAAGTATCAAACATCATAGAATTCTATCTTTACCCTGATTTCCCTTTTCACTGGGAAAAAACATTATGATATAAATTAGCAAGAAATGTGCTGAAAATCTACAAAGGCTACAAAATGTTTATCCAACAAACAATCAGACATATATACAACTCAGTTAAGCAAGATTAAAAAAACACTGAATTCTTTAGAAAAATTAAGAGCCGTGTTCATGAAAATGGATATATATATATATATATAATCCTTCTGCAGAAAAAAAAAACTAATTCTTGCAAGCTGAACTCATTTCACCTTAATGTAGCGCCTCCGCTACCATCAGGAAAAAAAAAACTCTTTTTTTCTGGATTCTCAACAAAATATTTATTACCAAATAAAAAAAAGGAGCTTTGAGAAGAACCAAACCTGGCCACGCAGTTTCATAGTCAAAACACTGCCCTTTCGAACCCTTTCCCAAGGGAAAGCAATAAGCATCTTAAACTTAACAACAAAACTCTTCCACCCACTAATCTTCTCATACTCCATTTCCCCGGTAGGATACTCCTCCATCTCCGTTTTTTCAACATTTTTTTCTTCTTTTTCATTCTGGGTCTCGGCGGAAGATGAGGAATCATCGAAAGCTCGAGTTGAAAAAGAAGAAGATAACGAAAAGCTTGGGCTACGGAAACGGAGTTTGAGAGTAGGCAAAGAAACTGAGTGAAAGGGAGAAATGGGAGAGTAACATTTGGGAAGTGAATGGATTGAACGAGGCTTTGAGAGGATCGAAGCAACAGTTCTGGGATGGATTCTGGGTGTTGAATGAACTGTTTGGAAGAGTAGAATTTTAGGCATTTCTATTTGGTTTTCGACTGGGATTCTTTTACTGAGCTGAGGAATTGAAGCTTGGAAAGCAAAAATGGCGGAAATGGATGAGGAACAGACAATTGGGAAAAGTCCACGTAACACTTTTGGGCATTACACGTTGTTTTTGTGGACCGTTTGGGCTAAACTCGTCGACGACAATTTCTCTCTTTGATCCCAGATATTTTGGTGGAATTTAATAGAATTCTTTTTATCAGGCAATAATGTTGGTTAATCCCAGTTTCTAATCGGTCAATAATCAGTTATTTGAGTATTTATATAATTTTAGTTCATGAATTTTACTATATGCAGTTTTGAAGGCCACATATAAGAACTAATAAATTTTTTATTGTTAATATTTATTTTATTTTTAAATAAAATCTATTAAAATATAGTTAATTATGTTCCTAAAAAGTTAGTTTTTCATTAATTTAGGAGTTGATATAGTTAAAAATCATGTAAAAGAGTTTGAAGCTTAAGATTTAGGGTTTTAGTAGGGTTGTTCAAAGTGTTTATGAGGCCTATATAGTTTATTAAAACGATTTTATCTAATTTATAATTGGGTAAAATACCCACATGATCACTAAACTTTGAAAAGTTACAAAGTGACAACTAAATTTTATGTTTTATTGTAAAATGATAATTGTGTCGTTAACCTCCGTTAAAATGGTGATGTGGCTATTAAAATTTTTGTAAAATAGCACATCTAATCCTTTATAGTTATACATTCAATCAATTTAGTTATAATTCAAAAAAAATGGGATAGAAGGGCGGAGGCCTTTGGTGTCTCTTTCAGTCAAGATTGAGGCCTCGTAATCGCTAACCAATATATTTTTTTTCTCGCACTCTTTTTTCGTTCATGGTTTGATATTCTAATGTCCGAACATGTGAGTAACAAATTCATTATAACTTTATGGCACTAAATTACTAATGAAGAAGGGAAATGAGAATCTAAGATACAAAAACTTACCTCGGGAAATATTTTCCCAAAAAGCTTCAAACTGGAATCGAAGGATTCTCCTTGCACTATCATGGCAGAGAAGCTAAACAACCCTTGAGGCTCGCAGTTAATAGAAATGTTTTTTCGCATCAGGAAAATAAATCGTGAGATATACTTTATCAGAATGTTGAGTCTAAAGAACCTTCGGGGGACGACTCAGAAACAAAGGAAACAAATAGTTTTTTATCATGAAAATTTGAGGGTTAAATTATTGAATTTCTTCGAATTATGATTAAATTGATTTAATATATAATTATAGAGGACTAAATGTGCTATTATACAAAAAAGTTAACAGCCACATCACCTTTTTAACGATGGTTAACAGTACAGTTTCCATTTTGTAACAAAACATGAAGTTTAATTGTCATTCTGTAACTTTTAAAAGTTTAGTTATTATTTTGTTTTTCGGGTATAGTTTATTGACTATTTGGGTACTTTACCCTTTATAATTCCGAAGATATATAAGGTTTTAAAAAAAAACATAATTTTATCTTAGTAAAAAATATATTATGAGTCATCTTTAAAGTCATTTTTAAAATTTTTATTTTGTAATTTATTAAATTAAAATCTTTTGTTTTTCCTAATAAATATTTAATTTAATTCATTTGATGCTCTCTTTTCTTGGGGCTCTGTGTGGTCGCTCTTCTCGCACATATCCTAAACCCCTTACTGAATTTTAACGTTTATGGTTTAGCGTTTATTCTTTATGGTTTTAGAGTTTAAAGTTTATGGTTCATGGCTATATGATTTAAGGTTTAGGTTTATATTTTATGATTTTTAGGGCTTATTGTTTAGGTTTTAGAGTTTATGATTTAGAGATTATGTTTTAGAGTTTAAGTTTTAGGGGAAATGACCGCTTAGGTTCGGCGACCAAAGGGGTATGCTCAGGGGTGGCAATCGACGGCGTAAGCACCGACGGTTTGATTTTGGAAAATTTTAAGGACTTGGGGATTGTTTTGTAAAAAATGCGAAAATTTAGGATTTTATAAAAATGATTTTTAAAAAAAATTGTTTTAAGCTTTTAATTTAAAAAAATAAAATAAACATGTCACGTGTCAAGCATTGATTGGTTAACACCCTTTAACGGTCATATATCTAAAATTGCAACATTGTAAACTTTTATACACCTAAAATTATAATGGTTGAAATTTTAGGAACTTATTTTTTTAAAAAAATACTTTAGGCACCTTAAAGTGCAAAAAAGTATACTTTGGATACTTATTTTTTATTTAAGCCAATAATTTTTATAAAAAAAATCATCAACAACAGAAATAAAATACAAACAACCAACACAATGTGTAAAGAAAGATCCAACCACCAACATCTAAAGTTCCCGTTGGAAAGGAAAGAGACCCAAAAACGTTTTAGCAATGCCTATCAAAAGCCTTGGGTCTGCTAGATGACCTAAACCACAAAATACCGAAAACGAAGATTCGATTTTAATCAGGTGGTTTTGGTATTGTAGGAGCTCAAAGATTTGAGAAAGAATTTTCAATTAGTCGTTGACAGTGGTTTAGTCAACAAATGAATGTAAATTAACGACACTAGAGTTTGACAACAATGACATTAAACTTTGAATAAATCTTCATTTCATCTTTAAAAACAGAGGCACCAGTGAGAGAAGGGAAAAAAAGAAGACAAAACACGTCAAGCAACAAAAAATTGTCGGAGGAAAAGACATTAACCTATTCCAACTCTTGAGTACATTGACGACTCTACAAAAATGAAGACAAAACAACAAAAATCAAAGAAAAATAAAAAAATATCATGATTTTTCAAATAAGAACTCCTTTAATCATGATTTTTAAAACAAAAATTCATTTGGTCCATGATTCAAGGGACTCATTGTTTTGTTCAGTACAATTAGAGGGCGGATATATAAGCCCTAAAAAACCATTTAAAAAAAAGTATAAAATGCACGGATCATCATTCAACTATCTTTTTACTTTTATTTTGGTTGCTAAACTTTTAAATTTTTTATTTTACTAAATGAACTTTTAAATTACTCTTATTTTAGTAACTCTCAATTATTTTATTATTATTCTCGAAATTTTTAGTATTTATAATTATTTAATATAAAACAATTTAAAATATAAAACCAAATCCAATTGTTCGCGGGCCACCATTCGTCGTCGTCGGACGCCACCGCTGATGACCTTAAATGGTGGTCATTCAGTCTCAGATTTCACAGGTCGTTTCGTCTCGGCCCTCTAAATCTGAATCTGACCTCCATGTTGCAGGAAAGTACTCCAAAGTCCACAAAAAGAGATCACAAGTTAGGAAATTAAAAAATTTCAAATTAAATTTGCGGGTTTCGAGATATTTTTCGATGAAATAGACACTAGATTCAGATTCAATGTGTCAAAACGAGTCTACCAGTATAATTTGAGATCAAACGGTCGTCGATTCTGAGACCACCAGTACAATTTTTCGTCGTATTTTTAAATTTAGTAATAATAAAATATGATTTTATTATTTATTTTAAATTATTTTTATATTTAATAATATTAAAATTTTGAAAAAAAATAATAAAATATTCTAGAATGACCAAAATAGGAGCAATCTGAAAGTTCAGTTAATAAATTAAAAACTTTGAAAGTTGAGTGACCGAAATAGGAGTGAGAAGATAGTTGAGTGATAAATGATGTATTTTACCCTTAAAAAATAAAGAGAGTTAAAACCAAATTCACCCACGCGCTATAAGATGAATTTTCCAAACACGCACACAGGTATCAGATCCACTTTTTGCGCGAAATTTTCCGAGTGGCCTAAAGTTAGCGCGTGGACTTCTCGCGCGTTTAACGGAATGTTCGGTGCTTTTTTCTTTTCTTTTTTGTTAATTCTTGTTGCCCTAATCGACTGCGATTGAGAGGTTCCTCTCTTTATCGTGAAGCCCTTCCTTTTGCCTTTATCTGATAAACTCCATAAATCAACCATGTCCTTCCTCTTGATTCCCCACTCAACTCGGATCACGACTCGCTTGACTCGTTCATCGTTTTTTTTCCGTAGGAATATCACGCCCCGACGCTTAACTCGGTAACTCGGTGAGTCCATTGTCTCCCTCGGTTTCCTCGCTCTCACGTTTTAGATCTGTTTATCCTCTGATTTTTTTCCATTTTTTTGAAGAATTGAAAGATGGAGCCGATGGATATCGTAGGGAAGTCGAAGGAGGACGCTTCGCTTCCCAAAGGTATTTTCTTCGTTTCGTCTGCTTTCTCGCCGTAGTTTTTATTTTAATTATTTGGTAATTTTGATGATTTTTTTCTTTTATTCAATTTTCAGGCGTTCTAAAATTTCTCAATTTGAAGACTTTAATTTGATGGTTGTTCTTTATCCACCATCTGAGTTAGCTCAGAATGATTGACCATATCCGTTCTGTTGTTTAATTTATGTTACTGGATTATCTTTGTCAACTTCTGCTTTGAATATTAGTAAATAAGTGAATCACTAGCCATTGAAAATTAATTAGGGTTTTATTTTTTTTCTGAGTAAGCTACCAAAGGGTGAAGCTTTGCATTATCTTGGAGTTGATGATAATAAGGTGAGCACGATGAGACGAATTTAAGTATTTATCTCATGATATAAAGCATAAATTTGTGTTCGAACTTTATCATGTTGTTGAGTATGTCGACTAGCTTTCATTTGTGAGAGTTTTGAACTTTTTTCCGAGCAGCTATCTTTTGCTTTGTCCGTCAAAGATGTTTAAAAAATGTTGTTTTTTTTAACAAATGTTTAAAAATCTTGTTGGTTATTATATGCATATGTGTTGTATATATTATAATTACACGTTTTTGTTTTCAAACTCTAAGAGAGGTTATTGTCTAGAGCTTCTATGGGAGGGATTCCATTGCATTGGTTGAGGACTGTGATGTCTTTGAGAATGGATAATGAATATTGTATAAGAAAACAATCTATTCCAAATGCTGCTCAGAGAAGTAATAATTGGCAAGGGTTGCAAGTGTTTGGATAACTATGCCTTGTATGGGTTGATGTATTTTCTTTCCCTGGTAAGCATTTTTACTTGGTGTAATGGAGCTTATGAGCTCATAACAGGGATATAATATTTTGAAACACTTTACATGGTTCAATTTTATAGCAATTTATGATTCTAATTATCTTTTACTTTCTAATGTTATAAAAAGAGAATGAGGGTGTCAAGGTTTTGTCTAAAATAGCTGAAATCCTTCTTTGTTCACGTGCAAATTATTATATGGATTTGTTTTATTGCTTTGTGATGCCAATTATATGTATTTTTCCTTTTTTTCAGCAACTATGACGAAAATTATAAAGGAGATGTTACCGCCAGATGTACGGGTTGCAAGAGATACTCAAGATCTTTTGATTGAGTGCTGTGTAGGTTAGATAATAAGTTTGACCTTTCTTCCTTTTTAATCTATTTAAAGCAACACATTCATACCTGGTCCTGCTGCCAAATTTCTCACTTTTTTACTTATGTTTTAGTGATCACTTACCCGCTATTTGTTTGCTTGGCATCTTATGATATTTAAGAGCTATGCTTTTGCATGTTGGTGACAATTTATTTGGTAAATATTAGTGCTTAAAAACGTGTGATGAATGAAGGGAACGTTCTTCTCCTGGGTAATTTTTTTTTTCACTACATGTCCCAGTAGCCAGACAAACCAGGTTAGAGACCTTTTCAGTAGCTAGCACTTGTACAGCTGTACATTAGTAATTGACAGGTTGAACGATTGTCACTGTCATTCCCTTGTAAGCACAAGTACTTGACCTAACCTTACTGTGGATGCAATTTGGCCGATTAGTCTCATCTGGTTATACTCACAGTATTTGTTGTGTCATTGAAGGTTTTGGTGAGAAAGAGCTTTTTCTTGTTAGAATCATGTTTGGCAAAACCATGCACCATCTATTTCCCTTGTAATTCTTTTACATCTTTGTGTTTTTACCGACCCAAACCATAATGTAATTGGTAGTATTAGTTTCTTGTTTATTGGAACTGATTAAAACTTTAATCCTTTTGCAGAGTTTATTAATCTCATTTCATCAGAGTCCAATGAAGTTTGTAACAGAGAGGAGAAACGAACCATAGCACCCGAACATGTACTGAAAGCCTTAGAGGTATCTATGTCACAAACCTACTTTCATATTTTAATTTGGTTATTTTTATGTGTGTGATTTTTGTTGTTTTCTTCTTGCTGCCTGGTTAGGATTGGAAATATTAATGTATTGAATATGACCTTTGCTGTATGGTTCTACAGTTTCTTTATGCTTCAGATAAGATTCAAAATTGCTTATAGCCTTGTACCATAAAATTCCAGCAATCTAGGGTCTAAGAAGGATATTTTTGTGTTTATATTAAGCTACGCCTTAACTAGCCCTTGCTCCATCTGAAAGATAGAGGATTAGAGGCATAAGTATAACTATTAAATATGTTCTGTATATGCATTTTCCCCACAACTGTGAAGTCAGGTAGCTTTAAGCAACTGTCATTGAAGTGGTCCATAACCGTACTAGTGATTTCCTGAAATTGGTCCATTACCATTGTGCAATTTACTGCCTTGCATTTATTCTGAAATTCAAAAAGGCAATTGTTACTAAAACTTTATGCATGCATATAATTTTGTCAGGTTCTTGGGTTTGGAGAGTATATTGAGGAGGTATATGCTGCATATGAGCAACACAAGATTGAGACCATGGTAATTATTTGTCTTGTTTGTATTTGGCATTCTGCAATCTCAATCTTTGGAAACCGAATTTTAGTTTGTATAACCTAGATTACCCAGCTTCATTTTAGCCCTTGATGCCCCCCTCTCATTTTTCTCTGAGCTTATGGTGTTACAAGCAAGATTCCCTGATGGTATTCTTGAAATGCAGCATGACTCCATGAAAGGAGGCAAATGGAGCAACGGAGCAGAGATGACTGAAGAAGAAGCGGCAGCTGAGCAGCAGAGGATGTTTGCTGAAGCACGAGCGAGAATGAATGGTGGGGCTGTCGTTCCGAAGCAACCCGAATCTGACCCAACTTTAGAGAGCTAACCGTTTAGGTGTATTTTGTTTCACCATAGGTAAGCATCGTTGATTCTTCCATTAGTGTTTCAGAAGTTCTAATCTCCCGTATATTATGTACAAAAAGAATGGCACTGGTTAGTGCATTGGCCCACGTGGGTATCTGTGAATGCAATCTATAACTTAATGCAATTAGCAAGAGTTTGTTCATCTCTCTCCATCAGTCAAACATTTATCTATCTAGGCTACCTAACAAATGGTGATATAGATTTTGTTACCTGTAATATTACAGGATACAACATTCATTATAGGATACAAATTCAATATAAAAAAATATCTGTGCTTGATGTCAAATTCATATCAATTTCTAATCCAATTAAAAAACAAAAGAGCATGAACCCCAATATTCACATTAACAAATGCGAAATTCAGAAGTAGGTTACATTAAAGAGCAATCCAAAAGCTGATGTAGATCAAGGCCATCAAAAAAGTCGCACAAGTCAGTGCAACAGTATCATTTTTCATAATATCCGGTGTATTTGCAGTGCCGTGTCGAGTGCCTTGATGATCATCTTTTGGCCTTTTCTGGCTGTGTCCGGTTACATCGCTGATGAAATAAAATAAACCAGGTCGGTTGACCATTGTTGGAGAAGTGAGGATACGAGGTCTCGCACTTTCCGTACTCTTCTTCTGTCACTTGAAACCTTTTAGTAAGAGTCAAAAGTACAATTTCCCCATTTAATAAAAGTCATAAATTAAAATTTTATGGTAGAGGGACTAAGAATGAAATTTACCCAGTATGGAATGAGCGAGTGAGAGTGTGTGTGTGGGGGGGGACTAGAAAACCATTGCTTTAATTCAGGCCGATACACTTTTCTATTTTTGGATGCCCATTTGTTGTACATTTGGTGTGCTTGGGTGGGAACCAACCATTAACATTAAATTCAACACACAATGCAATGGGAACAAAATTAGGAAAATTCTGTTCAAAGGAGAAGCCATCGGAGATCAGAGATTATGATGGATTTTTTCTTTCGAAAAGGAAAATGCTAGACAAAATAAATAAAATTGAAGTCAGTTAAAGACAATAACATATTTAGTAAGAAGTGGAGATAGTGGGTTTTGTTTGCGGTTAAAGTTAAACTGACGAGTTCTATAACCACTTATAATTAAACCAAATTTATTAATTAATTGTTATATTTAATATCAATTTTATAATTTATAATTTATACTTTAATAATCCCTTTTCAACTGCTTAAACTAATAATTCCAAAATATTGTATCCATTAAACGCAATGTCATGTTAGTCGATTCTAAATAAAATATATATCATATTAAATGCAATTATGGCATAAAAATTAAAATCAATATAATATATTATAATTAATTGAGTTTAACCCGGTCACTAATAAAACTAAAATATAACTTGTCATGTGTCATGCATAGAAACTATATACACGTTAAACTGTAATCTCATCATAATTAAAAAAAATATAAAAAATTTGTGTCAAAACCAAAAATCTATACAAACGTCAAACAATCACATTATTTTTCATATAACCAAAAGAGCCTTTGAATCCTTTCCTTTTAGCCGATCGTTTCCCAGGTTTTCTTCATGAGTTTACCTAATCAATAAATCCAGAGCATCGTGTTTCTTGTGTCGCCTCTCCGGCCATTGTCTGATGCTCTCTACGGACTTATCAGCCAATTCCATGTAGGAGTCTGTCTAGTGGTTCGTTGCATTTTGGATATCACAGTCGGGAATCTTCATCTTACATGTACCCAAAACCTTTTTGCAGATTTCCGGAGAAACCTCCTTCAGAAGGTCTAGTATGCTTAACCCGTGCTTCTTCTTCAGCTCATCTAACTCCAACTCTTGCTTTAACAACAGGGATTCCAGCCTTTCGGTTATTGCCTTCACTCCTACGTCAGTGTCCTTTAATGGTTTACAGTTCGAATGCATTCCATTATGATCATGCAGGTTCTCCCCAAACCCGAACACACTCGATTGAATGTCAGCAGGTCTGCTTTCATCTGTTGTCGGGACATTGTGACGGCCAACCTCATTTGCTTTCATCCATCGATCGAGTGAGCTACCCCTATTTATGTTACCTCCACTTTCATGGCTATAATGGAATTGTTCATAATGTTCAGCTATATTATCTGCGGACCGTACGAAAGGTATCTGAGAAAACCCGAACCTGGATGGAGAGATTCCACCGGCCGCTTTGGGTGAGTCAGACCAGTATCTTCGACCTGATGGCAATCTCTCCAGTGAAAGACAACCTGGTGATGCGGTTGGGTCGCTAGCCATTGGAGACCCATCACCTATACTTTCAGAGGTGTCAAAATGTGTAAATTCTCCATACTTGCTTTCCTGGGGAACCCAATCAGGAATATGAGAACGGATTTTAGATTCAATCATTTCAGCAATTGTTGGAACATCTTGATCTGTTAAGTCCAACTCTTCAACCATTTCACTGGAAACAGCAAATGCCGTATCAACTTCGATATCAAACGGGAAGTGGATGTTGCGGATATGACCTAAAACCATGTTTTGTAATAAGAAAATGAAGTATAAGGCTAGTGAATGGAATATTTTTTCCTGATGAAAGGAAACAACAGACAAAGGAGGGAGAGACCTGTTGCATCTGCTATCCATAGTTTGAGAAATATCGTGTTAAGGTCTTTCGTCTGACCTTGCACTTTAACATCTACACTTGCCTCGGATTGAAGATCCTTTGCACTGTTATCTGCATTTATCATGTGAAAATGTGAGGACCAAATGACTCGAAAGCCTTCAAGCTTGAGAAAAGCACCTCAATTATACCTGAAACGTGGGGATCAAGTCTTAAAGAACGACCTATACTGTCATTTTCCCCAGCAGGCTGGAGAAATGGATCCAGTAAAAGCTCCTTAGCAGACAAGCGTTCGGAGACTTTAGCAATGCATTTTTCAATGAACAACTTAACTCCAGGATCAGCCACTTTGGCTAATGATGCTGGCTTTATTCCCTGCCCAAGTAAAGGAACCATGAGAATTGAGAATCACTGTCTCTCATTTTGCATAAATGAACTACATTGAAAACTCTACAAGGACTAGGTATTAGTTCCCATGCTTATGGACATGAAGCCGAACTTCTTGTCAGAACATAACAAACCACTATTCTACGGAAATCGACATTTTCCTGGAACCTGTTATTGCATTACGCCTAAACTTGTACCACGAACAATGAATTCAAGGACTACAACCAATAAACATAAGGAGATAAGCAAGGCACGGAAAAGTAGCCAACCCATAAATGTCTTACCGATGTCACCTTCTTGAATATTTGAGCTGCATTAGCACATTCAACGTATGGATACTCAAATGTCACTAACTCCAGCAAACACATGCCAAAAGCATAAATATCTACAAGCTCATTGTATTCCTCTTCATAGAGTTCGGGTGCCATAAACTCCGGTGTACCTATATCGAATTAACAGTTGTTTTACTATTTTGTATTTAAATCCATGATGGTTCCAAACATTGTAGAATCGGAAGTCATTAAGGACATGATCTGTACCGATAACACTATGTGCTGCACGAGCCTGGCGAAGGATAGCAGCCAACCCTAGATCCCCGATCTTCACCTCACCTTGGTTGCCATTGACAAAGATGTTATCACATTTCAGATCACGGTGAATCACTGGGGGGTCGTGATCGTGAAGATAAAAAAGACCCTCCAAGATCTGCCTAGACCATTTCTTCAATGCCCTCAAATCAACATGCTTATGCTTCTTCCGATACCTACACGATGACCGTATAACTTCCGTAACGCCATGATGAAACACATTAAAAACAGACACATGTAGATATCAAAAACTTACTGCCGCAGTGTTCCCGAAGTGAAAATCTCAGTGATGAAGTTGATATTTTCGTTTTCGGTATCCACCCATGAATTGTAAAACTTAATTATATTCTTGTGCTTCAATGTTTTAAGCAAATGAACTTCGGAATATAAACGTTCCAAATCTTCCGAATTTCGTAACAGATCCGTAACCTTAACCTGATTCCATGCCACTTCTATACCTTCCAGTTCATCAAATGCTCTGTATCTAGATTACCACAATGTGATCAAGGATTCAACAAAAGCCTCATACTCATAAATTAAGCCTCTACATGCATTTATATACAAACAAAAACAGCTAAGGAATTATGCATACATACATATATATGGAAATGCATGTCTAAAAGAAAAAAAAGATACACTTTTTTGAAAGCTCCTCTTCCTAAAACTTCCCTGTACTGCAAAACAACCAATCGAAAGACAAAAACAAAGGCAACCCATTAATGGAAACATTAATTAAGATTAACATCATCAAAATAGAATTAAACAAACTTTGTTCCCAATTAGCAAGCTTTGTTAGAATCAAAATGTAAAAAATCAGACATTTTGAAAAAAAAAAATGAAATGAAATGGTGAAAGAACTTACCCGACCATATCGACCCGTAGGATCGATTTCGACAAACTCGGCATCCGGATCATCTTGTTCTTGATCTGAGATTGTATCCTGCACCATTGTTTGGCTTTTTCAAACACACGAAAACAATATCAAAAGCGATCAAATTTCAGGTGAAAATTTCAAATAAAAAATTATGTTTAAAATCCAAACTATTGGGAAATCCAAGTCGTAAATTCAAAGAAAAAAAAGAAAGGGTGATGAAATGGAGATGGGAGAAGGTATTTGTTTCGTCAAAGAGAAGCCGGGGCAATAGGAAACCGACTGTTACTGACTGACCCTTACGAAAATCATTGATTTTTTTTACATTTTTCTTTCCAATTTTTATTATAAATTTATTTTATTTTACTTTATCTTGGAAATAAAATTTGCAGATTTTTCATTTTTTTCATGAATTGTGGGGGCAAAGAAAGAAAGAAAGCAAAACGAAGGAATGTTGCAGAAAATAATGAAAAAAAGGGGAGAAATGCAAAAAAAAAATAAGTCAAAACTTGAGAGCACATGCGGATTGTGATCCCACAAATTTAATGTCAACTTCCACTAACATTTTGCCATCTCTCTCGCCGGCAAGTTGGTGTACATTACATGCCAATGGCACTATTTTTTTATAAAAAAAAAAGTTAAAAGATTTTAAAGTCATGAACCTTGAAAAAAAAATCAAATTAATTTAATTCTAAATTATTTATTTTAATTAAATTTAAAAAATAATTGATATAACTTTTGACGGACAAAAATTATTGATTATTTTTATAATATTGATTTAATCTATATGTGAAAGATGACATTATTTATGAACTTAATTGATTTTTAAAAGTTTAAGGATTTTTTATTCTTTAAGTAAACAATTAAATTATTTAAAAATATTAGAAATTAAAGAATTCTATAAATGATAAATTATTAGAAAATTATAAAATATTTTAAAAAGCATTTTAATAGAAAAACTTTTCGACTCTTTAGAGTCTAATGCTATTCTTTAAAAAAAATCAGTGAAATCAATTAGGATCGTTGTTATTCAAATACAATGTTGATTTCATCAAATCCATTAACATCGTATTGCAACCTAATTGGAGAAGCAAAAGAGAGCCACCAGCTCACGAGGAACCGATGGGGAAGTTTGTCGAGTAAATGGGTGTTTCCGATCATTGATAATCGTAAAGGCGACGGCGACAGAAGCAAATTAAATTTTTTTTCGGTGTTTGTTAAATGGATATAAATAATTATTACGAGGGAAATGAAGATAAACAGTAGTTGCGTACTCCATTTTCGAAATATAATCTGGAATTGAATATTTTGCCATTTTTATAGGCCTTTAGCTTTTATTATTGTCCAAACTATTTTTTAATAGGGTAAAAGTAGCTTGATGATTAATTTTAAAATTAGAGATCTTTATTTAATTCGATGTTAAAAATATTTAGAGTAGCCATTAGTCACTTTGGTAGACCGGACACTATAAAAAACAACAAAAAAATTGTTCTTTTTTAAAAAAATTAAGTTCGGGAGTCGGTTACTTGTGGGGAAAGGTTAGCATCCCACAAACGTCTGATATCAGTACTTTTTGATTTTGCGTAGCATTTTGAATAATATTTTAGATTTAATTTTACCATTAATATTAACTGGATTTATGTTCCAAATGGAGATATTCTTTTTATAAGAAAATATATTTTCTCTAAATATGAGATTGGAAGCACCCTTATACGTTCAGGGCACCTCTATTCATATTTAAAAAATATATTTCCAACGTAAAATGTTTTTAATGCGTAATTGATTATTGTCTAGTTTATTTTAAGTTCCCACTTTAAAATGTTCTAATTAATTGTGTGTTATTTAATTCTATGAATATTATTTAATTTAAAGGTTTACATGAGATAACACCAATTGCTTGAGCACCATCTATATTTAAACCGAAAATTATATATAATATTCCTTGTCCAATTAATTAATCTAATTATTCAAGGGAAAAACTTCAATACACAGTCTGTGTAAATTTTAGTTTACACAGACCTTTTAGTTTTAGGGGTTAGGGATTTAGTTTAGGGTTTAGGGGTTTGGGTTGTAGGATTTATAATTTAAGGTTAGTGTTTAGAATTTAGGGTTTAAGGTTTGGGGTTTATGTTTAATTTTGATTTATAGTAAAAATAGGCAGGATGTGTATATTTTATACAAACTTTTTAAAATTATTTTTTGACTAATGTGTCATTCTGTAAAATCAACATATTTGCCTATATGACATTACTATTGCTGCGTGCACTGCAATGTAGGTTTGCCACATCATTTCAAGTTGTTTATCGTCAGTTAACTAATAGTTTTCATCGCAGATTGGTCATTTTGACCCAAAATAAAACGTGAAGGGCTAAATTGCTTCAAAAAGGAATAAAGGTCAAAATGATAATTCAATTAAACGTTAGAGATATTTTAGTATTATACCTAAATTATTTGATTCCAAATTTTTAAAGATAACATTTTTTTGTGTTCACCTAAAACTACTAAAAAACTAAATTTAAATTATTAAAAGATATAAATTAAATTTTAACGAGTCTCAACACTAAAAAAATAAACTTTGGGCGGCTTGAATTGAGGAGTATATGCTCAAAGCTATAACTATTTGGGAGACAAATGGGAAAAGTAATGATAGCCGGGCATGGAAAAAAAATCTTAAAGTTAGACACAAAAATGAGAAAGTGGACTGGGTTAGAATGATATAGAGTGGTCCTGCTGCGCCTAGATGTCCACTTGTATCTTGGATGGTCGTTCAGGGATTTGGTGTTTAATTTCCAGAGCGTGAAGGAATCGGATTTCAAAACACCGACGCCATAGACACCGAGGTACCTTCATTTGCTATTTGTTCTTTTCATATTCAATTTATATTGCCATTTTCTATTTCCCAAGCATACATGTTAGCTTGAATTTGATAGAATCAATCTGATTGCAGCTATTCCACATGCTCTAAAGCTGAGTTGCAAACTTGTTCGAATTTTTATTACAGGTTCTCTTCTTGCCAAAACCTAGTGTGTATTTGAGAAATTAAATGAGTTTTTTTTTAAATATTTTTCGTATATTTATATTTTTTGATACAGAAACTGTGCCGCGAGCTGTTACAATTGCTGAAGCTGAGGGTGATACTAAGATTGAAGCAACTCATTTAGAAAGAACTCTCCCCCAATTACTTCTTGATTTTTAAGGTACTTTAACTTACTAACTAATGCCTTTACTCACATTCCTATCATATCAAATAGATGAATACATTATTCTCCCACTTTAATTTTTGGGGTAATCTGAGTTGCTGTTTTGGATTTGTAACTACAAGAGAGGTCTTTTTTGTGGGTCTGTTATATATTATCAATTGTCAAGTAAAGGGTATTGTATGTATATGAAATTGCTCGAATTCTTGTAAAGAAATAAGAAAAGAAAGTGGGAAATTTAGCATATGAATTGACATATTTGTTTCTTTTGCCAACTTGTGCATTCTTGCTATAGTTTTACCTTTGTTACTGCTTTGCCAACAAGTTTTATGGGTTGAAATTTGATGGATGAGTCGAGTGATAAGAAATTTACTATTCCTTTCGATTTCGATTATTGTGGATTGAGAAACAAGCACCTGAAGAGCTTGCCCCCTGTTTAGAGATCTGTCCGGACGGACTTAAACTCATACTATCTGATAATTTCATAGGTAAGTTGCTTCAGGATTCCTAGTTCATTTTTAACCTATTAAATGAACTGAATTAAATTTTGGCCGGTTAATTCAGTTCATACCGAATAATGAACAACCTAATTCAGGATTCCTATTTCTGGATACGATGCTCACAATGTTTCCAAGTTCTGGTCATCTGGGGTCAGGTTTTGGATCTCCAGCCAAATACTTGGCGGTGCGATGGAGTTGGGTATTGCACGCCTTTGGTTACTGTCAATGCAAAGAATCCAGTATACTATTTTATCAGGAATCTCAGGATGGGTCATCCTGGTTCGGATCTGATAGTACCCATTTTAGGAACGTCCAGTGCCAAAGTCACGGAATGAGTAAGTCGCCAATCCCTAAAACAGACTATGTAATGTACTTTATCGACTGGGTTATAGGGGGACATTTTACCAAAGGTTTATATTGTATCAATCTACCCTTGTGTGCGTGATTCCTGTTAAGCATATTCCAAACTCTGTTTATGATTTCTTATTTCTATCGCATTTTTTATCTCATTTCGTATTTTATTTTAGCATATCGATTTTTTTACATCCAACCTCTCTACTTGTTAAGCATATATATTTTTTTTCATTTCACGAACAAATTACGCCTATTTTCACTTCTAGGATTTACATATACAACATATTTTATTGTTAAGCTGTCAAGAGTGGATTTATTATTTTGTAGTAGTGAGTTTAATTTTTTATTTTTTCTTATTGATTTTTTCTTATTGAGTTTATATTATATAATTTTATAATTTTATTAGATATTAGAATATTAATTCTATTATATATTTATATATTCTAATATATATTCTAATTACGGCGCAGTAAGCTTCCTTCATGGTGTCGGGGGTGGCTTGGATGGAACGGAGAAGCATCGGTTTCTCCAAGCAAGCACAAAGTTATCCCCCTTTGTTTCAATGTGTGGCGTGGGAAGGGTCAAGTGTCATGACTCATAAGTTCGGTTTATTTACAGCATAGTTTACAATTTCACTGACTGCCTCCAAAATTAAATGTACCATCAAAATCTAATTCACCATTCTTTTTCTTCTTCATTTTTTTGTTTAATTAATTTATAATTTATAGTTACTTATTCATTCTCTTGATTAATTTATTCCTTTTTTATAACATTGATTTTGTGTTTTTTTTAAAGAATGTACATTTCATCGTTTGTGCTTATTATCTAGTAATATATATATATATCATAATTAATATAATAAAAATTAGATACACATAAAATAATTTAAAGGCTTTATCTAACTTATGCATACATGCATAGGTTAAGAGTCATTTAAGAGCTTGTTAAGAGCTTGCATTAAATATAATATTCTATTTGAAAAAATTTATATCATTCAATATATTATAAAACTTTTAAAGATTCTATTAAAAAATTCTCATTTAATGTATTAGGTTTTGTGGTTTAGGGTTAGGTTATGTTTTTAGGGTTTAAGGTTTAGGGTTTATTAATACATTGAATGAGTGCTTTTTTAATATAATTTTTTAAGGTTTTGTAATACATTAGTGAATGATTGGGTTTTTTTTTAATAAAATCATGTATTTAATGCAAGCTCTTAAATGGCCCTTAACTTATGCATGTGTGCATAGGTTTGACAAAGTCGTAATTTAAATATGTATAACAACAAATACATACATTACCAAATGTTAAGTAGTTATAAAGTGTGAATTCTAGTGTTTAAGTCCCATTATATTTAGCTTATTCTGTTTTAGATTCATGTTTTTCTTTTTATCTCCATCGTCTATTATAATAATTGTAATACCCGAATTTTACGAGGAGTAGTACATATATAATAATTCTCTTAAAAATAAATAAACAAATAGTCTTAAATAAATAATATTAGTCCGATAAATGTCTATTTACAAGCATAAATACCCAAAGTCTTGTATACAACACAAAAGGCCTATTTTATTAATTTCCCGCCCAAATTACAGCTGAATCCAGTTAAATTACAACTCAAATAGGCCCAAACAAACACAAATTTTGGCTAAAACTAATTTCCCGCTCATTTTTGAAATGTGGCATTACACCATTGGTCCAAAAGATACCACACAAATTGTGATTTTGTTCATTTCCAATTGTCATCAGTTAGCTGGTCATGATGTCAACTAAGGTCATCATCCATCATCTTTTATAAATAGAGAAGAGAGAGAAAATGATTGACAATAATTAAATATTTTTTTTGACGTGTCATTCTTTTAAATCATTTTAAGTTGTTTATCGTTAGTTGACTAACAGATTTCATTCGCATATGAGGTATTTTGACCCAAAATAAAATATTAAATGCTAAATTACTTCAAAAAAATATGAGCTAAAATAAAACTTCAATCAAATGTTATGGGCATTTTTTAATATTACACCAATAAATTATTTGTAAAGTCTGTACGTTTTATCAAAGTATTAAAAAATAAATATATACTGCAATGAGATTTTTCGTAACTACATAAAATTTGTATGTTTTCCGGAGCATATCAAAATTCATAGACAAAACAAGCAAAGTCAATAATAACTTGTAAACCCGATGCGTTAAAATTTTAAGTTTATGGTTTAAAGGATTTTTGAAGAGAGAAATCCATAATTTCAAGGTAAAAATGTCTTGACATTCACCAACATACTCCTCACAATCGTAGGTGAGTCGTGCGTTGATCTTTGCAATGACGAAGACCATCAACATTTTCTACACATCCATTTATAATTTGTCTACAAATTCGTTTAATGTTTCTTTCGAGGGTAATTATTTCTGGTAGCGAAAATAAAATATTTTTACAAGTGTTTTAATTTTAAGGTTTAAGAACTTCGTTTATGGTTTAATGTTTAGTGGTTTAAGTATATGTATTTTAAATTTAGAGGTGCGGTTATGATTTAGGGTTTATAAGTTAAAACTTAAATCCCTAAGTATATTATCCAAAATCTAAACTCTAACATTCAAACCATAAGTTCTAACCATAAACCATAAGTTCTTAACATGAACCCTAAATTATAGACATAAAACTAAAAAGCTTGCGAAAGTTTTTCGTTTCTACCGCAAGTACCTGAAATATTTTCCCTTCTTTTGAAATCTTTAGTTTTGACGTCGGATATTATGGCCTTGTTTGGTAAACAGCTTTTTGAGCTAAAGTTAGAGGTTTGAAGCATTTTTAGAGGTTTGATCAGTCAAATCCGCTAATTTAAATGTTTGGTAAATAGATGATTGTAATAGCGGATTGAGGTGAAACCTCTCATTTTGAAAAAAACTCTTTTTAGGAGTTTTTGAGTTAGATGTTTGGATAAAAGACTTATAAAGACTATTTTGTCCTTGATAATTATAAATTTTTTTCTCTAAATAACATAAAATTGATTAACTAATAAAATTAAAATATATATATATATAAGAAATGAATATAGAAATTAATAAATACATAAAAAATTAATAATTAATAAAATTATATTCAAAATATAATTTCATAGATAAGAAATTAATATATGCATCTAAATTTAATAATTATTAAAATTGTATTAAAAAAATAATTTGACAAATAAAAAATTAATATTTACATTCTCATACATGCTCAATAATGATATTAAAAAATTACTTTTCATAACTTAATTAATATTAATAGATACAAAATGTTAATAACTAATAAATTATTCAAACAAGTATCAAATATAATAATATCTTTATATGTCATTTTGATTGTTCAAATAACCAAACAGCTATAAGCTACTAGTTAAATTTATCAAACACTTTTATACAATCAGCTAATATAATCTGCTAGTCAAATCAACTAATATTATCAGCTATCCACTATCAGTTAATGTAATTCGCTATCTGTTATCCGCTAATTGTCAAACAAAGCCTATAAATTATATTATGAAAATTCAAAAATAAAATTACATTAGTATTTTTACTATATTCGTACGATAGGGTTATATGATATGAAAAATAATTAAAATAAGCTGTGACACAAATATACTTAAATATATCCAAAAGTATGAATAACACATGGATTATCATCCAAATTGTTATGTCAACATCATTAACTATTTAATGTTTTAGTTAGCATTTCACGTAAAAGAATGTGTTTCAACTCTTTTTGAAAGATTAGTCATATAATTTTAGAAAGATTAAGAGTCATATTGATACCATGTATAAAACATTGAAAATAAAATCAAGAATTTTGATAATAAAACTTGAATATTTTCAAATTATTGGTTATATATATTAATATTAAATTCTTCATTTATTGGAACATGTACGTAAATAAATGGATATAAATTAGGAAAATTTTAGAGCGGGCGACGTACGCCGCTGAACACCACTAATGCAATAAACCGCTAAATGCCATTAATTTTTTACTAACTTTTAAATGATTATTAAACATCTTAAAAGTCCGACATGTAATTAATCATATTTAAAAATAAAATTAGAATAAATTATTCTATGAACTATTCACATCACCTCATCCATGGTCATATACTAATTAAATAAAACTATATCATTTTTATTTTCTATATAATATTTTTTATAAATTAAAATTTATAAATCATCTTTCTCCTCATAACTCATATATTAATTATAATATGCTAATAAATAAAATCCTTAAAATAAAAAAAATTTACTCAAAAACTTAACCCACGAATGAAAAAGATAAAAATAAAATAATTAATTCTAAACTATTAAAAATCTTAAAAATTACTAACATATTCGTTTGACGTCTGAAACTACCCAATGAACCGGCTGATTCGA
This sequence comes from Hibiscus mutabilis, assembly GCA_019671005.1. Classification (NCBI taxonomy): domain Eukaryota; kingdom Viridiplantae; phylum Streptophyta; class Magnoliopsida; order Malvales; family Malvaceae; genus Hibiscus; species Hibiscus mutabilis. Next base: position 21,509 of record JAGYYJ010002522.1, on the reverse strand, counting down.
TTTCATTACGTTGGATAGTATTTGTTTCTGGATTTAACAGATTACAAAATAAATCCTTCTTTAACAATTTTATGCCCGAATAATAATAGACTGTAGTCGGCAGTTAGCTGTAGACACTGAAATTGCATCACGCGCCGTCCTGGGTTTCCACTTAAAACAATTTTCAATAGGGTTCTTAATATATTAAAATTAATTATTTTTTATTTTTTCATTTGTTAATTAAGTTTTTGGGTATTTTTTATTTTAAAGTTTTTATTCATTAATATATTAGAATTAATATATGATTTATGAGGAGGAAGATGATGATTTATAAATTTTAATTTATAAAAAATATTATGTGAAAAACAAAGATGATGTAATTTTATTTAATTTGATAGGACCATAGATGAGATGGTGAGAATTGTTCATAAAATAATTTCATTTAATTTTGTTTTAAAATATGATTAATTGTATGTCGAGCATTTAGGATTTTTAATAATCATTTAAAAGTGATTAAAAAATTAATGGTGTTAAGCGATATATTGCGTTAGTAGTGTTCAGAGGTGTGCGTCGCCCGTTCTAGACTCATCCTATAAATTATTAACTATTAGTTAGTCCAATAAAATTAGAAGTGGAGTCTTTTAAATATGGGCAAAGATTCAAATTCTGACCTTGCAAACGGAAAAAACTAAATTATAATAAACTATTAATAATTATCAATGATTATAAAAAATAAATATGAATTAAAATTTTTAAATTTATTTTTCCTTCCTTTTATTTTTAGTCTTTATGATCTTTAATTCATTCTCAACTATTTTTGGTACTTCATTTTTTACCCTTTAACATTAATGACAATAAATAATTCCTTCCCTATTAAATTTTAACCACCCCGTAATTAATTGCAGCATCAATTAAACTTATTCTTTTAAATAAATAATAAATTATTTCACCTACACCAACTTATAAAGCGTAGCCATTGTATCCGTTTATGGAAACAAATAGTAATAGTTTTATTTATGTTCAAATTCCTGCCATCCCCATCATGTTTAAAAGCAATTAGTTGGATTTAATTTTGAAGGCTAACAGGCTACCAATAATAACCTCATTAATCTTTCTAACCAAGTTTTGGTTGTCTGATTTAACAAGTGTTTAATGATATTTGATTTAATAATTTTGTATATTTATATTATATTTATGTTTATTTTTGAGTAATTTTTTGATACACATGTAAAAATTACACAAGTTTATGTATTTATTTTTTAAAAATTTAAATTTAAATCTCTTGTAACGACTCGAATTTTTGAGACAACGTTTGGGCGTTGACTCGGGTTACGGACCCTCGTGTTTGTTTGGAGAATTGGATCCTTTGGGCCCTATTGGGTGAGAATTGAGCTACATAAGCTTGAGTGGTGACCAATTTGTGAATAGGGGAGAAACTATGAGGTTTTAAGCTGCAATTTTACCCTTTTTAAATAAAAGGCCCATTTATTTTTCTTGGACAAGGTGAGATCACCCATTTTATCTTCATCTTTCCACACTCTCCTTTCTTTCTTCGTTATTTCAACAACAAAGATCCAAGCTTTCTTAATCATTATTTCTATTCAAGACTTGAATTTCAAGTATGTTGTTCCTCATCTCATAAGCTTCAAGAAAAGAGTATTATCTTGTGGAGAAGTGAGATTTTCTAGTAATGGGGTATAAAAGAAATTAGAGTTTTAAAAGCTTTAAACCATTTATTTTTTTACAAATTCGTAGTTAAATCTCCCCATGGTTGCTAATTCAAGCCTTGACTCAATTTTCATGTTGGTATGACAAGAGAAGGTGTTTTGAGGGCTTCCCTCAAGCTTGGTTTAAAAGAGGAAGTTGAGGGGTTTTGCTTGGAAACTTAAATTTGGAAATATCTGCTAAGGTCAGTACATCTCTGACTCTTACTCTTCTTGAAGATCATAAGGCGACTACTTTGCTTGATGTTATGGTTTTTGGATTGCTAGTTGGGTGTTAGAAAGCTTAAGGACTTGTTAATGGTGAAATCATGATTAAATGTTAATAAGGTGTAAAAAGGGTAGCAAACCACCCTAAACAACTCTCATAATATATAAGTTTGGGTTAAGGGGTTAAAGGTTATGTTTTGGGGGCTTGGGAAGTGATTTCTCGAGCCTTGGAAGCCATTTCTAGGCTTCGGCATCAATACACGAGGAGCCTGTACCGATATCTTGCGTTTTAAATGATGAAAATAGCCAATTTAAAGGGAGTATCGGTACGGGCTAGGGCTGTATCAATACCCTTGTTCCATTAAAATTTCAGTAACAAAAAAGGTATCGATACCCAATAGGGGTGTATCTGTAACACCCTCAACGTATATTCGATATTCGAATACACATTAATTACCCAGTAGGGGTGTATCGATACCAAGTGGGATTGTACCGATACCAAAAAGGTGGGTATATATACCCATTGGGCAATTTGCCCAAAAATGTCGACTTTCGCTCGAAGGGTTAAAAAATTATACCGTTCAATCTAATAGACCCCTAATGGCTTAAAATGAGTTGTAAAACTGAGAAACCGTGGTTTAATCCTCATGGATAAGAATAACGTATAATAGCTTAGTACGTGGTGAATCGAGATAATCATGATAGTTAGTGTTATGCCTTGGGGCATTCGTGATGGCTTGGCTTGGTTCCACTTACCTCTTGGTGAGGTGTATGAATGCTCGAGGAGCATGTGTTATCTTATGACTTTGGTAAAGAAATACGGATGTCCTAGAGTCAGTACTACGATACTTATATAAGAGGATGCATACTTCAGGCTGGGTGAACAAGTACATTCGACGTACCCATAGACTGAGTGATCTGGGTGCAATTAGAAACCTATCTGTGGCTATGGTGATTCAGATAAGGTAATAAACTCGATGGGCTGAGTGAGCTCGAGTAACCTGATAGGCTGAGTGACCTCAAGTAAAGACTACTTGTGGCTAATGTGATCCAAGTATGTCTAAGATGTATCTGTGGTTATGGTGATCCGGGTACAGTCTTTTTAACCCAACGACTGAGTGAACATAGGTAACCCGCCGGTTGTGTGAGCACGGGTAAAGTAGGGCTTCGTTGGCCATTATATAGATGATGTATGAATTCATTATGTATGTTGCGTAGATGCTATAGATGATAGCTCGTGTACCGATGACTGAGTGATCAGGGTATGGTTGGTATGTAGTTGTGTGTGGTCGAGTATCTCGATAGGCTATGTGACCTCGAGTATGGTAAAGCTTTGTGGAAACATAAAAAAATTTATTGTAGGCTTGAATATGCCTTGAGATAGGTGGTCTAAGAACTCTAACTTGTGTAGGCTGGATGATAGCTCATAGATAGTAAAGCCTTATCTATGCTCCCTATACTATATTATCTTGTATGCTTATTTTATGATAATCACGAATTGTGGTAGAGTAGAAATGTACCACCGAGCTTTGTTAGATTAGCGTGCGAATGTGTTATTTTTTCGTGCGTAGGTTGACAGGTCACCCTTTGGAAGAGCACATCGACGAGGATTTCCCAGCACTGCGTTCGTTTTAGAGTACAGTACTTGTTATTTTAGTTTGGGCTAGTGTATCCATAGAACCTTACCGCTGTTAAGTCTGTAACTTTATTTGAAATATCATTTTGATATTCGGTATTTTAAATTTGGAGCTCCCCTTTGTAAACTTAATTAATATACTTATTTAACTTCATGGATTTATGGTGGTTTAATGTTTATAAATGTAGGCTAAACTTATGGTTTTAAATGGAATTTTTGATGAATCGGTTTTGGGTGACCCGAATGTAGTAATTCGGATCCGAATCGGGATCTGGGTGTTACATCTCTAACCTTAAAACCTAATCTCAAGCCCTAAACCTCAATCCCTAAATTCACAAACACCAAACTCACATGCTAAACTAAATTCATAACCCTAAAATAGAAAGATTGTGCAGTCTAAAGACTACACAATATGTGTATTGAATAATTTCCTTTTATCTTTATGTTATAATTATATTTTTAAGACTATATTTTTACGACATTTTAACAAACTTATCAAGTTGTTCCAGTGTAAAAAGAAATATTGTTATCCTTAAATGATTATGGTTCGAACAGTTTATCTGTATGATATGTGTACATTAATAAAAAGACTACGATTGATGAACAAATATTATGTTATAATCACACCATACAAATAAAAGGTATATTAATAATTCGTTATATATTTTTCATATGATTATTAATGCATATATAAAATTAAAATTACAATTAATAATTCTATATAACTATAACCAACCAAGATGACCGAGGAGTGCTCGAGCTAGAGGGTCAGTCGCACCCCCTAAAAATTTTAAACTCCCATGTAATTTATGTACTTTCTTTATATTTTAGTTGTATTTTCCATCAATGATTTAAGTTTACATCCTAAAATTTTATAATCGTAAACCCTTAAACTTTTAATATTAACTTTTTAACAATTTATTCTCAAATATAAAATTTTGCGTTCGTTCTTGATAATCGAAATGAATAATAATATCGACAGTCTATTAACTGAAATACATAGAAATCGAAACCACATAAAAAGAAACTTAAACCATTAAGTAATACTTTTCGAAATTAATTCGTAGTAGTAGATGGACAGATAATAGGTGTTTAATTAAAGTAATCAAATTTAAGATAATAAATAAATAAAATGGTCCCTCCTATCACAAATCTAAACATTGTTGTTGGAATTGCTTCAAAGGGAAATCATAGAGCCACGTGCAGTAAAAATGGGACAACCTGGACCTTAACGGTGTGAAATCAATTTTTTAATTTTTAAATGGTTGGTTACTTGGCTTTGCACCTTACGTCCTTCTATTTCACCATTATTGCGTAGAAGGACCTGATAAATTCACCTAATTAGCTTTAACAACCTCTCATTTTTAATATTTGCCAAATTAAACCACTTAAGCCCAATAAAACTGAACATAGTGTCTCATTTTAGTTCTAGGGTGTTTAAGGTCGGTTCGGTCTTAAGTTTAAATCATTTTTATTTTTCAATGCTCGGTTTAAAATGGATTTTGATAAAATTTTTAATAAATATTAAATATAAAAACTGAAATTAATTTTAAATAAAAATATTTTTTATTATTATGTCAATAATTAGATTTGATTCTGGAGTTTTAATTAAAGGGTATTTTTTAAAGGAGTAAATATGAAAATAAAACGAATAACAATATAAGAAAACCAATCTAAAAAAGAACCCGCCACATAAATTTAAGTACAAACACAGTTCACACACACACTAGTGAGTCTTAAGGATATCTACATTTTTTAGGTAACAGTCACGGTGATTTTATCACCGTGTGTCTCCATCTCTCTCTCCTTCAGTCTTTACTAAGCAGACGCCAAAAGAAACATCCTCTGAAAAGGAAAGAACAAAGAAAATAACGAAAAAAAAAAGGAAAAGAAAAAAATTGTTAAATAATGTTCATCATCGTCTTCTCCTTCTCAATCTTCTTTTGATTCCAAGTTTCAATCCAAAACCCCATTTTTTTTTGTTGTTGCAAAGTTTGGGAGAAAACTGAGGAAGAAAACATGGGTGGGGTGACGTCATCAATGGCTGCCAAGTTCGCCTTCTTTCCACCCAATCCACCTTCTTACAGGCTAATTAAGGATGAATCAACTGGGATTTTGCTCTTAGACCCTTTCCCTCACCGTGAAAACGTCGACGTTTTGCGGCTCCCAACTCGCCGCGGGAATTCAATCGTTGCTGTTTACGTTAGGTACCCCATGGCGACGTCGACTCTGCTTTATTCTCATGGGAACGCCGCTGATATTGGCCAAATGTATGAGCTTTTCATCGAGCTCAGCATCCACTTAAGAGTCAATCTCATGGGGTATGGATTTACTTCGTTTTCTGCAAATTTGAGCTATTTTTTCATTATTATTTCCTCAATATGTTTGAGCTTGTGATCTTGGTGTAGAAACGAGTATTTATTTTTTATATGATCAACTCTTCTAGTTTTGTACGGCTTAGATGTTGATATTTGATGAGGGGGTTTTGTGGAAGTTTCTATATTTGGCTTACCTTTTGCCTTTATGATCTGATTGAGGATCCTTGTTGGCAAAATTACTTGTTTATTGAGCTTCAAGAATGCCAGTTTAGGTTGTTCATAATCATGGTTCAACTGAATTCAGAGCTTGAATTCTCGCGGTGGTTAATTTCTTAATTCAGAAAACATTAATTTCTTAATTCAGATCTGTTTTCTCAAGTACCCTTAGGTTATTCTGTTATCGTGTGTGATTCTTGTTATGGATTCAAAACCAGAAAATATCGGCTTACAATGGTGGTTTCTGAGGAATTTTACTCACTGACTACCTTGCTTCATCAATTAGATCAATGGTAGAATGACATAGATCGGGATTGTTCTCGTTAGGATACTCTCTAGTCTCAATCTATGTAACATTCGGGTATGAGTGTTGGACATGGAAATGTGTTCAATGCAGGTATGTTCAATTATTTAAAGATTTCGATGTGATTGGAGCATCTTTAGAGGATCATTTTCCTATGTATCCTTATCCGGATATGCATCGGATACAAGTGCTTCAAAAAAAACTGAAGAGTCGGGAATCGGGATAATATAGCTCTCAACTAAGGGTCATTACCTTTTAGATCTTCATGGTTTTCTGTACTGTCGGTCTTAGATCTTGGGTTTAATGGAAACTGGTAGTTATAATATGGTTATGGAGCATTCGGTGCTTGTAATTGTCATGTATGAGCAAGCAAATTTTTTCTCGAAAATTGAGGCTTATAGCTGACTCGTGTTCGTATATTCCACTTTATTGTTATATAAACAGCTATAATTGACTTGTGACTATGTTGCTCCTACTCTTTATTTTTCTTAGAATACCAGTATTCGACATCCATGTTTGACACCCAAATATATGAGAGAACTTAGAAAATTTAACATTCCCATTTCAAATACTCACATTCAAGTTTGAGTAGCATAGATTTGCAAGTAGAAGTATACAGATCTTTCTTTTTGTGTTACATTGCTGCTTGTGTTTGAGCCTCCATGAAATGCCTAACTGCAGGTAATATCTGCTATTGCGCACACAGTTCGTAAGATTAATGTGTGAAACTGGTTTTATCCCCTCATTAGCATGGCATCTTGAATATTTCAAATAACATATTAAAATCTTTGCAGGTATGACTACTCTGGCTATGGACAATCATCGGGAAAGGTAATTGTAGCATGAATCTTCTACTCACGGTACTTGTCTGAATTTACATGCATCGGAAAAAGCTCTCTCTCATGTTCATATATATACTTTTGTTCAGCCGAGTGAGCAGAATACTTATGCAGATATTGAAGCTGCATACAAGTGTCTTGAAGAGAATTATGGTGCCAAGCAAGAAAATATCATCCTATATGGTCAGTCTGTCGGAAGTGGTCCTACTGTGGATCTTGCTGCTCGTTTACCTCGCCTAAGAGCTGTTGTTCTGCATAGTCCTATATTATCTGGATTAAGAGTAATGTATCCTGTTAAGCGCTCTTACTGGTTTGACATCTACAAGGTTCTATTTCGCTCTCTCATCAGTTCAGTTCTATAAATTCTGATGTTTGAAGCATCCATATGTTCGTTTCATTGTGTATCTCAACTTGATTTATTTTTATTTGCAGAACATCGACAAAATCCCATTGGTAAAGTGTCCTGTGCTGATAATTCATGTAAGTCTCCGAAATTCAATATTTTACATTTGTTAATTGCTTGAAACAATCATGGGAATGCTACTTATTTCTAATAAATCGTGACATGCTATTTTGCTTATAGTTCTTTATAGCAAAGATATTAGCGCAGAAATTCTGCATCCTCGGAAAAAGGTATTAGTTATGTTATTCACTTAGAACAAATCGAACATATTCGTGTCTGGTACATAGCCAATATCCGACACTCGCACCCTATTCCAAGTAACTTAGGGTACTGGTACAGTGAAGTTAAGATGAAACATTTGTGAAAAAAAATGTAGGTTTTATGTCGATTACAATTAAGAAAAATGTTTGAAATTTGACAAGTTTAAGGAAGTACCTTAAAGAGGAATTGGGTGATGGAGATTTATTCTTAATCTGGCAATTCAAGTTTATACATCCGAACGTGACCTGGATGGAATAAATGGTGAAATAAGGCTCCTAATTGACCTTAAACATTTAGGTAATGACGTATTGAGATAAGTTGTTACGAACCGTGTGTTTGGACTGATAATTCAGCTTGTTGAGGGGAGACTGAAACCTTAGGACTTGTTAATTGTTAACGAGAGACCCATATCTTTTTAGGGTTTGAAAAAATTATGCTTACCTTTGTTTTATTAATCTTTCCTTTAAATGGAGATTACAATAACTAACGGAGATAAATAATTAAAGAACATAAATAAAATCTTACCAAAATCAACTTCTATTTTTAAGAGTCCTATCTAACTTCTGTTTTTTTTTTTATTCTCATGTAGATTATTGTATTGTTTTTAAGATGTTGGTTCTCGTTGTGAATATATGTGCGTGCTTGTGTGCAAATGCATGCTTGTATATATTTGTTAAATTGCATATCTGCGATGAGGGATTGACATTCACTTTGGTGATTTCATGCTGGTAACGGAATTTAGGGCACTAACGATGATGTTGTCGACTGCTCTCATGGGAAGCAACTTTGGGAACTGTGCCAAGAGAAATACGAACCATTATGGGTGAAAGGAGGAAATCACTGTGATTTGGAACTCTACCCGGATTATATTCGGCATCTCAAGAAATTCATCTCAACTGTTGAGAAGTCACCTCAAAGATATTCTTCTCGGAAAAGTACAGATGGTGTTGAACAATCTAGGGAAAGTACCGAATATTTTGAGGCTCCAAGAAGAAGCATCGACCGCAGGGACAAGCCCAGGAAAAGCACTGATACCAGGGACAAGCCAAGGAAAAGCACTGATACTCGGGACAAGCCAAGGAAAAGCACTGATACTCGGGACAAGCCGAGGAAAAGTACTGATACCTGGGACAAGCCGAGGAAAAGCATTGACAGGCCTGAAAAGTTGAAAGTTCATGAGTATAACAAGTTTAATAACATTGACAAGCTTGAAAAGCTTAAAATATCGTTAGACCAGATGGAAAGGATGGAGAGATCTCGCCGAAGTGCGGAATACTTCGATAAATCCTGGACAAGCATCGACCTGCAGCTAGAGAAAGGAAGGAAGAGTGTTGATTGGATAGATAGAATCCCAGCTGTTTAGAACCTTGTGAAACCGGTTTAATACTTCTTTGATCGATTGGGGGAGGGAATTATATAGAAAGCTGAAATGGTGGGATTGGTTTGGGACTAATAACCTAATTGTTTAAGAACTTGTAACTTGAATCTTTGAAAGCTGCATGGCGACGTGTTTACGGTTTGTGGGGTGTCGCAATGGCCGGACGAAATGTGGTTACAAAAGGTAGGGTTTGGTATATGTTTTAGATTTGCCTTTCTTTGATTTTGAATGAAAAAAAAAAAGAATCTAACCTGCACGTTCATATTGTGGAAAGCTGAAAAGCTTGTAATTAACAACTACTGTTTTACTATAGTTTTCGGATTATGTGTTGCAAACTGGTTGATTTATCATATGTGATTTAGGGATGGTAATGGAGCGGATAATGACCGGTTGTTTCGATCCCGACCATAATATATGATTCTTCGAACATTTAACTTGTCAACCCTCATTCTCAAAGTCATTGTCGCGACAAAAAGCTGCATAGAAAACTCGCCTGTTAGATGGATGGATAGGATCATAAACAATAGTTCATCTACACAGTTTTATTTGATTCAAATAAACAATGCAAGAAAATAATAAAGAAAAATGATAGTAAAAGGTTTACGCGGAGAAGACAGCACAACAACCAAAAGCATATTCATCATTAGTTATGTAACCACAGTTTTATACAGAGAGAATGAAGCTTATCACTGGATTAAATTATCATTACTTTAACTTAATAATTCTATATGTTTAGAAGGAATTAAATTAGGATTTTATCATTTAAAAGGGCTAAAATGCAATTTTTAATTAGAATTAAAATGATAGAATGTATAAGTTTTAGAGACTAAAAATATTATTATACTCTGCCATGTCACCAACTATGTTAGTTTTTATCGAATTCTAAACGGCCAGTGACCAAAATAAAAAAAGAAAGATAACGTTAGTGACGGTTTTGTCGAAAAAATAGTTCGGTGTAGTTTACCTTAAAATTTTTAGGATAAACTACATGGTGACCACATAATTATTGAGGCCGTCTTTTTTTACCACCCAATTAAAAAAATTGAAAATTTGACCACCAACCCTTAAAATGTAATGGAGAGATGACGTGGAAGTTAAAGAAAATTTGTATAATTACACATTTGGTCCCTGTTAGTTACATATTATATTATTTTGATCCCAATTTTAATTTAATTAAAAAAATTAATTAACTAATCGGATGACGAAACATGTCATCAACTAATTGGATGAATTTATTCTTATTTTTAATTTAATTTATTTAATATATTTATTTCCCTCTAATACGTGTCTATACCCGGTTAAAGGAAAATTAAAGAGATAAGAGTGTGTTTGACATGGCTTGAACAAGAGATATCCAATGTAAAAATCCAAACCATTATCACTACACCAACCTATTCATATTGATACAAATTACACCCTTATATATATATATATATGTATATGTATATGTATATGTATATGTATATGTATATGTATGCACTCCTCTTGTCAAGGAATGAAGCAATGAGCATCATAAGTAACTTTCTCATTCATATTGCAATTTCAGTTTTAAAGTCAAATTCAGCTTTCCCAGAAAAGACACCGACTTCAAGCACACCATCATTAGACCAGAAGTCAACTCAGGCTTCTTCTCAAGTGTAAGTTGCAAAAATCTGTCTCAGAATATGGGCATAGAAGTCGATCTGTGTGTAGCTGTCAGAACTGAGAATGGGATAACATCTGAGAAGCATATTTCTGTATAAGCAATGCCACTTTCTATGTGAAACTGGCACTGTGAAGAAGAAGATAGTTGCCAAACTTTATTAGGCATGCATGTTCAGGGAAGAAGCTAAAATCAAAAATTGGAAGGACAAGAATTTATTAAATCTATAAATTTTAAAAATCAAAAGGGACAAAGATCTTATATTACTAATATTTAAACTAAAAAAATTTAAAATATAATTATACCAAAAAATCTGAAAAGGCTACCACCTCTTCCAACCTATTAATCCTTCCGTCACTGTGCATGTTGTTTCTTACTCGTTTTTGTTTTTTTTTCCCTCACAGACTGTTTTGTTTCACTTTTTTCGATTACAGGTAATGGCTTGGATTTTTACCCTAAAAATTTCAGGTTCAATCCACATCAAACACACTCTTATCTCTTTAATTTTTCTTTAATCAGGTGGTGATAAAGATTGAAGGAAAATAAATATATTAAATAAATTAAAAATAAGAATAAATTCATCCAATTGGGTGATGACACATGTCATTATCCGATTGGTTTATTAATTTTATTTAATTAAATTAAAATTAGGATCAAATTGATATGATATGTAACTAACATGGACCAAATGTATAATTATATAAAAAAAATTAACTGCCACGTCACCTATCATTTAGATTTTAACGGCTGGTGGTGAAAATATGACCAATTAATAGTTTGGTGGTCAGATTTTTAATTCTTTTAGTTTCGTGGTCAAAAGAGGAGAGGACCCAATAGTTGGATGATCGTCCAGGTAGTTTACCCAAAATTTTATTGATCTTTCAGAACTACCCTTGGATTAACTTCACAATTTCAATCTGATTAAAAACTCATTGAACAACTCTCTTTCTTCCTCGTCGTTTTTCTCTCAATCCCTCGATTACTTAGCCCAATTCAAATTAAAAAAAAAAAAATCGAACTCGAACTCGAATTCGAATTCCAGTTCCAATTCGATTCTTCCACTGTAAATTTGAACCTCCGTCCAATCTTATTATGTAAGTGATCAATATTCATTCTTTTTCTTATACTAGAAAATTTTGCAAATGGATTCTATTCTTCTTCGTTTTTAATGCCAATGAAATTCTGCTGAGAAACAAACGTTGTTCAATCTCTTCAGGTCGCAAGAGGAGTTAGCTAGGGAAGCCATAAAACACGCTTTGAAGGCGCTGAAGAAACGGCATTTACTCGAAGAAGGTGCTCCTGCTCCTGCTTCTATTGCTCTTTCCAGGCCCATCATCTCTCAGGTTTTGTTTGTTTGCTCTCTGGGTTTATTTTGATCATAACAATGCACTGAATTGCTATTTTTGAAGAAGAGAAGTTAATGTTGAAATTGGAGTTTTATGATTATGTTGCAAGATCGTGAAAACAAGTGGGTTTGGATTAAAGAATTGGATAAATCATTAGCTTTCCATTAGAATAGAAAGCCATTATGCAATGTTGTTGGTCCGGCGTGAGTACCGGATACGGGTATGTCCACACGAGTCCATTCAATTATCCTTTGAAAGCTTTTTCATGTATTTGGAGGGTTATTTCCTACATCCATGTCTGGTATGTGTTAGACATGAATACTAAAGTAAAATGAAGAGTCGGAACAACACAGATATTGGGCAATTGGCTATGTACATGGGTGTAGGTGTGAGTGTCGGATACGTGTATGTGCCCCACACAAGTATGTTCTAGTTTTTCTAAGATTTCCATGGATTTTTGGATCATATCTTCATAACTTTGTCCAAATGTACATTGAGCAGGAGCCTCATAGAAGGATACTAAAAGAAAATTATTTAGTTAGTAACATAGGTAATTGGTGAATTTCTTTGTAGGGTTCGGAATGGAAAGAAAAAGCTGAAAACTTGGAAGTGGAACTCCAACAATGTTACAAAGCACAGTCTAGATTGTCCGAGCAACTAGTGGTTGAAGTAGCTGAGCCTCGAGTTTTGAAAGCTTCTCTACAAGAGAAAGAAACAACTATTGCTGAATTGGAGAGGGAATTGACCCAAACCAGGTTTGGTTGTGTTATTTTTAGGGTTTAGGGTGCGAGAGTGTTAGTTTTTTGGATTTGAAGTCACTGTGAAATTAATAACAGCTAAACTATTTAAACTGGCAGGGATGAGTTGCCTCAATTACAAACTGATTTAGAAGATTAGAGCTTTGGAATTGGTGATGATCGAGCATCAAGAACTCAAAGCTCAATTAGAACAAGTGACTATTAAAGCCAAGAATGCAGAGGCTGAAAATAAAATGTTAGTTGATCGTTGGATGCTTCAAAAAATGCAGGATGCTGAATGGCTTAACGAGGTATGGTATATCCTTGTAACAGAAGAAAGTACATTTCGATTGGTTGGCTTGGAGAATGATAAATAGCTAGGTCCATAAATGCTTGAAATTTAAGCATGTTGGGCTTACGATCCATTAAAAGTTTGTTCATGCATACAAGGTAGTTAAGTCTGAACATTATGAAACTTTCTCAGTTGGCATTATTTGTGACTTTCTCATTTCGAAATTTGATGGGAAGCATAGAATCTTACTATAATAATCACCTTTGAGTGGCATGCACCGTGCATTGCACAAGGAATAGAAAAGTAATAAAAATTAAAAGAAATGAGGGTTTGGGGACTGGAATGATTGTATTTAATATTTAGGAGGTTCTTAAATAACTAATTTTGGTGGTTTAGACCCATCAGCTGTTTACTTGGAACTGGGCCGATTTTGGGTTTCGACAAAGAGAGCATCGTCTTTGGCTCTTTGCTCATGTTTTCTTGACTCTTGAGTGACTAGAGGCATTCAGTGGTAACTTTTTTGTTTGTATCAACTTCTAGGTTTTTTTATATTCCTTCAACTTTGTCACAATCTAGAGGAGCTTAAATGAGCAAGTGTTATTTAGAGTTATAGAACACTCCAGTGCGAGTTTGAAACCTAAATGAAAAATACTAATGGATTGAAATTTTTTGAACTCTACTCCTTAATTGTGAAAGAGTATGATTTGTTTTCCCAGTATGTCCGTTTGATTACAAATATTAGCTCTTAACTTTAGTTTTCCTTTAATTAATTTAGGCAAATGCACTTTACGAAGATATGATCGAGCGGCTCAGGGCCAGTGGTTTAGAAAAACTTGCCCGAGAGCAAGTAGATGGTATTGTCTGTAGAAGTGAAGAAGGCGCTGAGGTCTTCGCAGAATCAACTGTTCCTTCTGTTTGCAAGCACAGGATCAATGCCCATGAAGGTGGTTGTGCTTCAATACTGTTCGAGTACAATTCTGGAAAATTGATCAGTGGGGGGCAGGATCGGTCAATCAAAATGTGGGATACTAGCACCGGATCTTTAATCCAAAATCTTTCTGGCTGCCTCGGTTTTGTCCTTGATCTTGCAATTACCCATGACAATAGATTCATAATAGCAGCAAGCAGTTCAAACAACTTGTTTGTATGGGATGTCAACTCGGGACGAGTCCGGCATACTATCACAGGTCACAAAGATAAAGTTTGTGCTGTAGATGTGAGCAAAGTTTCAAGTCGTAATGTTGTGAGTGCAGCTTATGATCGGACGATAAAAGTGTGGGATTTGCAGAAAGGTTATTGCACCAACACTAGTTTTTCACAGCAACTGCTATGCCCTTTGCTTCAGCACAGATGGACTGACCATATGCTCAGGTCACGGTGATGGAAATCTCCGTTTGTGGGATATTCGGACCGCAAAATTACTTAGCGAAGTCGCAGCTCATTCACTTCCCATTACATCTATCTCTCTGTCCCGAAATGGAAATGTTGTATTGACAAGCGGCAGAGATAATTTGCATAATTTATTCGATATACGATCTTTGGAAGTTTGTGGTACATTCAGAGCAACTGGAAACAGGGTGGCATCTAATTGGAGTTGGAGCCGCTCGTGTATTAGTCCTGATGACAATTATATCGCTGCCGGCTCCGCTGATGGATCCGTCTGCATTTGGTCGATATCAAAAGCTGACATTGTAAGCACTTTGAAGGAGCACACTGCTCCTGTTCTGTCTTGTACTTGGAGTGGACTTGGAAAACCATTAGCCTCTGCAGATAAAAATGGGATTGTCTGTACCTGGACATGATCTATGTTTTTTTCATGTACTTTTTAGGGTTCTTGGAGGGTTATATCCCGATGCTCATGTCTGAATATGTGTCATGCATGCGTACTTGAAGAGAAATTAAAAAGTCGGAGTAACATAAACGTTGAGAACCAATATAGTTGTATATATACGCCTTTTCCGGTTTGAAGGTTAAAAATCACAATTGTTTGAACCTTCCAATTTTTACACTTATTCAAATCTAACATTTATAACTTATGTTTGAACTACAGCCTCCTTTTTATAAGAAAGCTCCATATTCATCTGTTTCAAGCTTGAACCAACAATTGAAAACCAAGAAGTACAAGTAGAATCTAAAATTTTCAGTTTTACAGTGATATTTCAGTAGTCGTCGCAAAAGTGACAGACTAGAATAAATAGTATAGACAATGAAATTAAACCTTTGATCTCAACGCACATTAATAGAAACAAATTAATACTATAAGGTTTAACTAACATACTGTTTCTCAAGAAGGCTTGCGCAGAATGCCAAATCGAACCTCTCTTCGGGTGGATCTCCGATGCAATCGAACACTGCATCTGCATTTAAGAAGTCTTCATCGGCTGTATAACTGCAACCAAAGGACCACTCAATGGTAAATATGAATTGTTGATGCATGACTTTAACATTATAGGGCAATCTTGTTATTGGGTTTTAAGAGGCTTTTTGGTTCTCGGTTTTCAGTACCGGAAGGTTTGTTAGTTTTTCGGTTAAATGCATATAGTTGAATAGTTGGAGTGGTCAGTGAAAAATGAACATGTTGCAATGGATCTTTTTAAGAACAGCGCAATCAGTCAGTTCGAGAAAAAAAAAACAAAAACTAATTTGATCTTCTAATTCACCCTACAATTTACGAGCACATATGTTAAAGAAAATTACCCGCTCTTTGTCACTATGCAAGTCATTCCAGCAGCTTTGGCAGCAGCAAGTCCTATGGCACTGTCTTCTACAACAACACAGCTAAGGAACAAGATGGGAAGAAAAAAAATTAGATCAAGTGAATGTGTTAATGTTGAGTATTGTTCGAGCATTAAACATGTTTGTGTTGTTCCGACTTTATTCTTCTTGCAGTACCAGCGTCTGACATCAGTATTCAACAAATATCTAGACATGGGTATGTAATATTATTATACTCCGAAGACTGACCATGGGAATCTTGGAGAAAATTAAACATACCCATGTTAGACACAGGTTGGATACACTTCTGTGACCGACACTCATAACCAAATCCGAGAAACATAGATGCGCGTGATTTAATTTTTTTATATAGAAGAACATCAGTAAAGGCTATGTTATGATGACATACCTTGAAGGTTCAACACTGAGAGTGTTTGCTGCTAATGTATAGATGGCCTGCCAGAAAGAACATGTACTCTTTAAGACATTCCATCTTCATGTAGACAAATAAATGAACTTGAACCAAGTAAACTATAATGAATCACTTGTTAACCACATGGATCAGGAAAAAGTCCGGTTAAAGGGTTTCTTTGGTAATTTTTATATTTATAAATTAAGAGGGATGAAATACTCACTGGATCAGGTTTCTTACGAGGAACCACATCTCCAGCAAATATCTGTATTTGTTCTGCACGTTCTGGTCCCAGTAAACAAGAAACTACTGCAGAGACCTATAAAAATAGTGATGGATTTGTTTACGAGGAATAGAATTGAGAATTCAAAAAGAGCACCCAGTGCCGGGTTTTTTTGAGACTTCACAAATATGCCATGCTTGCTCGGATTCCTCCCTTTGGAAGTATTTGTATCAAGCACATATTCAAACATAGGTGTGAAGATACGAGTGTGTGACACACTCATATCCGATACACACTCGAGTTCGAGTATCATAACTGCAAATCATCCTTAAACTTGGCAATCTGTGCATAAGCATAGTGTTCTATGTTTTCTGTATCAGCAGTGTAAACAACGAAACAGAACCACAACTCAGATTATTAAGTCCTAATCCCATATGTAGTATACTGTTTAAATAAGTTTGTGTTTATCGCATTACTTCCATGTCTAATAAATGTTTTGTGTCCATATCAGGTCCAGAATTACAGGACTTAATCATAGCTGTATAAAACCTGATTAGCATACCGCCTTCTCATTGGATGTACTGCACACTGCAACTTTTACTCCTTTCTCCAAAGCTTGATCAATCAACCTGTTTAATATGATTACAAATAACTCAAAAACCAGAATATGAAAATCTAAAATATCACAAAATAACACAAACATTTGAGTAATAAATGCAATTTTATCGGATTCAAGTGTGTCAGGCATGAGTAAGTGTTTGAGTATTTCATATACTCATTTTTCTTTCTTTGTAAACATAATAAAGAATCACATTATGATTAACTTGAATCCTCTTAATAATTTCGTGAATGTCATGTTAAACACAAACATTTGAGTAATAAAATCCAATGTTACCTGGATTCAAGTGAGTGTTGGATATGGATGTGTTCATGTAATCAACATTTCCACGTTATTTTGTAAACATGCTAAAGAATCAAATTTATGATTAACTTGAATCCTCTAAGTAATTATGCCAATGTGATGCAAACATTTGAGTAATAAAGTTCAGCGTTACTCTGAATCTAATTAGTCGTAGGATATGGCATACAGGTGTATCTCCCGCAATAGGCGTACTTTCGGAAGATCATACCCATATTGACGTGAAATAAGGGGACACAAATGTTGAACGTGAACTTTATATGGAACATTATAAAGACTGCATAGATTAAAAGAAGAGGACTAACTTGGCTACACCGGGACGAAGAGGTAGCAATCTATTCTCAATAAGGGCCATGAACAACTCAGTTTTTCGTTTATGAAGTGAAGCAATGAATTGCTTTCTTTCTTCTTCACTCTTTGGAGCTTTATCTGGCCACCCTGTCTTGTTAAAGTAAGCTGTCATCCTAAAAAACATAGAAGTAAATTAGTCATGTTTCAGAACTCGAATTTCAAAAATAGAGTAAACTGTATGATAAAATGATTACATTCTTCAAATTCTTGGATTTGTTGGATATCTAATTTCAAATTCATGCTTTTGTGTCTTTCGATAATCCAATTTCATGACTAATTTATACATCAAATATTCATCTCATTCTCACCATTTACATGAGAAATGATATCTAAATCCAAAATTGGATATTCTTCCTTCCAAATTAGTTTTGACAACACTTGAGGACTTGTATAAATGTTTATTCCATGAAATATTTATTTAGCAGTGAATTTGAAATTTATGAATCCAAATTTATGTTTTTTATAGTCTAAAATATATATTACATTCATACATTCCATTCTTACAGTTTATACAGCAAATGGGATACAAATCCAAATTCATGTTCTCAAACCTAACATAAAAAGGAAAAAGTTGTAAAAGAGGTTACCTTTCTTTTCCACCACCAATTTTGAGCAACTCTCCATACAAATCCACATCCCACGTAACACCCAATTCTTTCTGCAATTCGCACCATAAAAAATACCTAAAAAATCACAAAAATAGACAAAAAGAAGAAGAAGAAGAAGATTATGAAATTTACTTCATTGAAAGTATCATTGAACGAAACCCGGTGGCCATCCTTCTCAGTATCAACGAGAACACCATCACAGTCAAAAAGAAGAGCAGAAGGAAGAGCATTCGAAGAAGAAGCAGCCGATGAGGATTTGATCTTGAAAGAAGGGGAGATTTGCTTTGTTCTTGTTCTTGTTGTTGTCGTAGAAGTGAAGAGTGAAGAAGATGATGGTGAATTCTTTGCAATGAATAAATGGCGGTGGCTGAAAATGGAAGCTTTGGGTTGAACAGTTGGAGAAGATGATGATGAAGGGAATGCTGGTAATGAAAGAGAGATGGCAGTGGAAGCCATTTTCGGGCTGTGATTTCAGCTTCAGCTTTAGCTTTGAAACAAGTCTAAGAGATTGATAGATTCCGTTGGTTATAATTGGTTGGTGTGCTTTTAAATGTCTCTGTTTCTCGCTCCACTTATCCGCCACAATTTCCCACACAAATCCATATCGGTCTTTCAACGTTAAACCGGGTCGGATCTAATTTATGATGCCCTCGGGTCAATAAAATAGGATCCTACAAATTTCGGGTTTAATTATGTTTAAGAGGATTTGAGCGTTTTTAGTTCGGGTCAATGGTGATTCATATTGATTTTTTTTCGGGTTTGAATTATATTTGTGGGCTAAATATGTTCTTAATTTTGGATTTTTTATTTTTCAGTTGGATTTTTTTAACCCATTTTTTTTTGATGAGTTGTGCGGTCGTTAAAAAATTATTATTTAAATATATTTTCTTTATTTGAACATGATAAAATTGATTCATCTATTTTTTTCAACTAAAATTTAATTATTTAAATTTATTTATAAATTTAAATTTCTTTAAAAATCTCAAAATTTTAATGTCTTTTTTGTTCAATTCCCAAAAAAAATGAACTTTATGCCTCTATACCTCTTTTGAATTTATCCTAAAGTATTTTTTTATAAAAATAGATACCTAAAGTTTCCAAAGTTAGAATTTTAGGTGCCCATCTCAAAAAAAATCGAACATTTGTCATAAAATATTGATTTTTAATTATTTTTAAAAAATTAAAAATTAAACCTTTTTTTTAAAATTTATAAAATCATTAAAAGCGATCCCTAAACTCCCTAAATTAAAATCTCCAATCTTCATTTCGATAATAAAATTTTTAGTGGAGGGGTCCAATGAAAATAAGAATGGTCGGTGATAGTTGAATCGGTGGCCGGAGTAAAATAATTTAAAATTTTAAGATTAGGGTTTGGGTGATTAAAAAATTAAATATTGTTAGATTCATTATTATATTTTTATTTTTTTTGGGGTTTTAAATTTAAATTTTTTAGTAAATTTTAAAAATTTAAGATTTTTTTAAATTTTAAATTATTAAAAAATAATAAAAAAAAATAAAAATGACAAGTTTTTAAATTTTAAATCTTGGAATTTTTAAATTTTACTACAATAAACACTTATTTAATAAGAAAAAGTATAGTTTGGCAACCGTTAAGGCAAAGAACAATGGCAAGAAGGTAAATTAAATGAACTTGAGTGTCACTTTCATAGGCTCCCTGCCCTCCCCTGCCCCTGCCCCTTCCTCTGCCTTTGCCCTTGCCCTTGCCCTTGCCCCTGCCCCTGCCCCTGCCCACCATATCTTCCACTTCCTCTGCAAATTATTTAACAAAGAGGGAAAAAAAAGAGGAAAAAATGGAAGCTTAGAAGAATCTTAAACCTTTTTGCTAGCCTCTGCTTTTATTTTTTTTTTTTTTTCTTCTAAGCTTTCAGAAAATGAACAGTCCAAATTCTGATTAAACTTTACCATTCATTTTCATGGCTGCTTCAAGCCTTTCACCAGAGCCAAGCCAAGAAGTTTTTTCCTGGCTCAAGTCACTGCCTTTAGCTCCAGAGTACAGGCCTACTCTAGCAGAGTTCCAAGATCCAATTGCTTATATTTTCAAGATCGAAAAAGAGGCTTCCCAGTATGGAATCTGCAAAATCATACCTCCGGTGCCACCCGCTCCTAAAAAAACTGCAGTCCGTAACCTCGATCGCTCCCTTTCGGCTCGTGCTGCTGCTAACGCTAGCCCCGATTCGAAACCCGGACCCACATTCACTACCCGCCAACAACAGATCGGGTTTTGCCCCAGGAAACAAAGGCCCGTTTTGAAATCGGTGTGGCAGAGTGGGGAGTACTATACTCTCCAAGAATTTGAAGCGAAAGCGAGGAATTTCGAGAGGAATTACTTGAAAAGGTACAGCAAAAAAGGTTCCCTTTCGGCTTTGGAAGTGGAAACCCTTTTTTGGAAAGCGACGGTTGACCAGCCCTTTTCCGTTGAGTATGCAAACGACATGCCTGGTTCGGCTTTCGTGCCGTTGGACTCGAAGAAGAGCACCGGAGGAGGGAGGGAAGCAGGGGAGGGGGTTACGGTGGGGGAAACGCCGTGGAATATGAGGGTGGTTTCGAGGGCGAAAGGGTCGTTGTTGAGGTTCATGAAAGAGGAGATTCCGGGTGTTACTTCCCCTATGGTGTACGTTGCAATGTTGTTCAGTTGGTTCGCTTGGCACGTAGAGGATCACGATTTGCATAGCTTGAATTATTTGCATATGGGGGCTGGGAAAACTTGGTACGGTGTTCCCAGGGATGCCGCGTTTGCTTTCGAGGAGGTCGTCAGGGTTGACGGCTATGCAGGGGAGTTCAATCCTCTTGGTGAGTCTATTGAAACTTTTTATGCTCTGTTTCTTGGTTTGCTACTGGAGGACATTTTAAGTACTTTCATTGACTTTGCATAAGTATATGCCCATATAAGAATGTAAGTGAGAGATCTGTTGTGGTAAGCTATTCAGCTTCTATTTGGAAAAAAAAAATCAGATTCAACTTGGTCAGTGGTCATTGTC
>JAGYYJ010001884.1:0-107072 GCA_019671005.1 Hibiscus mutabilis | reverse complement strand
TAAAATATATGTATATTATTAAATAATTAAAAATTTAAATAAATAGATACTATTTTATAATTACCCATTTACAATTCAATTACAACATATAATTGGCTGACTACAAGTTTTTCTCAAACTAAAAGACCCAGCCAAAGAGCCAAAAAAATAAAAGTAGATTAGTAAGATAAATAATCACAAACATAAGAGAATCAATAAATCTAACTTAAAATAATTTCAAAAATAAAATTAAAACATATTACAATGACAAACAAAAAAATCCACCATTTATATAAAAATGAAATACTTATTAAAAAACAAAAACTCAAATCTAAGAGGTTGAACTATAAGATAAGTGTTCAAACTATGTTTCTTTTTTACAATAAATGTTTAAAGTATTTTTTGGTTAAATAAGTGTCAAAGTAGGTGGTGCCTCAGTTGACTTTAAAACAAGCAAAAAATAAATTTTAAGCACCTATTTCAGTTAAAAATATTTTAGACACCTATTTTCAATTAAAAATAAAATTTTACGCTCCTATTTCAGCTAAAGATATTTTAAACATCTATTAAAAATTAATTTAAACATTTGTTTTATAATTAAGTCAGTTTATAAAACAAATCTGAGATAAATAGGAAAGAGAGAAAAAGAAGAAGAAAAAGGTAGGAAAGGAATATGAAAATCGACCTATACATGCATATAGGAAAATTTACACTAATATTGTGGTGGGAATTTTTTTTCTCAAAGTATTGTCCTGGGCAGATTAATTCCAGAAGTATTGTTGTTTGAACAGTGAACTAAAGTTAGATTTAGTTGGTGTCGACTTTAAATTTTTTTTTCTAAATTCGAATTCAGCTGGTGCCGACTTTAGAGTTTTTTTTTATAGAATTCGACTGCATCAGGTGCCGACTTTAGGTGCACTATTTAAATAGTAATATTTCTAAAATTAATCTGCCTAGGGTAATACTTTGGGAAAAAATTTCCACCACAATATTGGTGTAAATTTTCCCAGGTATAGACCTACTGCGTCTCCTATTTCAAATTATTAACAAATTAAAGTTTGTTAATAGAATTAACAAATTAATTGAATAAACAAATTAAATATTTTTAATAGAATTAAATTAATATAATTTGTAATATTTAAAAATTATGTTAATCAATTGGTTAGTGAGATAACATTATATTTCTTAAATAAAATTAAAAGTTAGAATCCTAATATAATAAATGAAATAAATTGAATTACAAAATCTCTCGTGTATTATTAATTATCCTTTTAATAAGTGCTAATAATTAATGGGTAAATCTATTCAAAAATAATTAATGAGTAATTATTCAATACACATGCGATGAAAATAAATTTTTTTATAAGTGCTCTAATTTTAGGGTTTAAGGTTAGATTTTAGAGTTTAAATATAGAGGTTAGGTTCAATGGTTTAAAATTAATGTGTTATGGTTAGAATTTAGGGATTGAGGTCATAATTTAGTATTTAGGGTTAAAACATAAATCTCTAACCATATTATATTAAACTCTAAACCCTAAATTCTAACCATAACCTCTAAATTCTAAATCCATAAACTTAAACTCCTAACCTCTAAATATTAAAATTTAACTTTAAACCCTAAAACCAAGACGCTTATGAAAATTTTTTATTTCTACCGTCTGTATATCGAATATAAATCCATAATTAATAACCGGATATTAAAGCAAATCATACTATATCCTCTAAAAACGTAGCAAAGATTTTATTTTTTCCTTTGTATGTAAAATTAATGCATTAGGACAGGGTGGTGGTAAATTAGAGGTTAAAAAGAATAGCAAGTCCACAAGGGACATCCAATTTTTAGTTCGTTGGTGGCGGTTATGTTTGAAAGGCGGGTACAATTCCAAGTCAGAGAGAGAAAACTGTACAGAGGCTAAGGCCAAGGACAGCGGCATTCCATTTGCATTTTACATTCTACATTTTGCATTGCTATGCTATCTTTTACTTACATTTCTCCCTCATCTTTCTACTGCTATCTTTCTCTTCCCAAAATCCAGTGTGGCCTCAGATACACGGAGGAGAAGAAGAAAAAAGAAACCGTTTCTTTGCACTTATAGTTGTGTTTGTTTTCGTTTTCCCTCGTTCACGGAATTTGATGCATCCTGTCTACCTTTCCAAGGTTTTCGATTTGGTGGGGAAGATCTTTAAAGTTTGATCTTTTTTATTGCATTTGCATTTTGTTTTGTTTTGTTTTTTCCATTTCGGTTTCGGACATTTCATTTGAAACTCCAACCGTTTGCTTGGATTGTAAGACAACTGTCTGGATTTTTCCCACGTTCAAAATATATAGTTGGAGCAACATCTGGGGATAAAAGCTCATATTTTCTATCTTTAATCACGGTGATCTTGAAGAATATTTTGGAAAAAAATAAAAACAAATTGTGAAGAGAAACAGAGGAAAACAAAAATTTAAGACAAGAAGAGACAATGAACGAAGAGTTGCAAATCCAAGAACAAGGAGAGAGAATTTTTGTTTCGATTAGATTAAGGCCACTGAATGATAAAGCAAGGAATCGTATACGTGATTGGGAGTGCATTAACAATGACACCATCGTTTTCAAGCATAGTTTGCTGGAACGCTCCATGTTCCCTGCCTCCTACACATTTGGTAAGCATTTCCAAAATCATTTGCTTATGTTTTCACTTTTCCCATTTCAGAAATGAGAATTGAGATCGTCTTCTAATCATTGTATTTTTATTATTTTTTGGTTTGTCAATTTGGTTGCAATTAGACAGAGTATTTGACGGCGAATGCGACACAGCTCAAGTGTACGAGGAAGGGCCAAACATATAGCGCTCTCAGTACTCGAGGGTATCAACTGTAAGTATTCTTTGTTCTCTGTTCGTCAATATAATCGAGTGAAGTTTCTGCTCATTGTGTTTTGCAGCAAGCATATTTGCGTACGGGCAAACAAGCAGTGGAAAGACATATACAATGAGGGGTATCACCGAATATGCAGTCTCGGATATATACGACTGCATAGAGATGGTAATGATAGACTTAGGATTATTTTTTGTATTCTGTTTCTTGGGAGTGTAGAATATATATAGATGTTATTTTGTTTTGATCAATATGTTAGAACGAGGAAAGAGAATTTTTGTTGAAATTCTGTGCCATGGAAATATACAATGAAGCCGTGAGAGACCTCCTTAGCCCTGATAGTTACCCACTACGAGTGCTAGATGATCCAGAGGTAACAAATTCCTCCCTTCTTTATGCCTTCTGGTCGTCGTTTCGCACGAGCTTAACATTTTTACGACATTATTTTTCACTCAACAGAGGGGAACAGTTGTGGAGAAACTTACTGAGGTGACTCTAAGAAACAGGGAACATCTTCACGAGCTCCTCGCAATCTGTGAAGGTGAAATGTTTTTACGGACTAGCATTTGTATACGATTTCTTCGGGGTACCGCTTTTTTTTTTCAGTAGATGACATAATATATGCACTTTGGTACGGATTTCCCAGCTCAAAGGCAGATAGGTGAGACAGCTTTGAATGAAACTAGCTCGAGATCACATCAGATTCTGCGGCTGGTAGGCATGATTACTTGAGTGAACATCCATTACGGAGTTGGGCCTAGTCTTACTTCTATGTTCAATGATGCAATCTTGCAGACAATTGAAAGTTGTGCTCGTGAATATGCTGGAGCTAGAAATTCAAGCATTCTTGAAGCTTCTGTGGTATGGCACTATTAATTTAAGAGACATTATTCAAGATCGAATTAGTAACTAGTAAGGTTAACCTTAACAAGGGAAATTGACTTATTCTTCTTGTACAGAATTTTGTTGATTTAGCAGGAAGTGAGCGAGCTTCTCAGACCTTATCTGCTGGTGCAAGATTGAAAGAAGGCTGCCATATAAACCGGAGTTTACTAACTCTTGGGACTGTGATTCGCAAATTAAGGTTGAACAATCCTCTCTTTTCTTAAGAGAACAAATATCGTAGAACATATGTGGGTCTTTAATTCGTTATAAACACGACATATATCCTGACCGGCCGATTAACTGTCACGACACTTTGCAGCAAGGGAGGAACTGGCCACATACCTTATAGGGACTCTAAGTTGACACGCATACTCCAGAATGCTTTAGGAGGAAATGCCAGAACAGCCATCATTTGTACTATGAGTCCTGAACGTGTTCATGTTGAACAATCAAGAAACACTCTCTTGTTTGCAAACTGTGCTAAGCAGGTAAGAACTAATGCACAGGTTAATTTAATCATGTCGGATAAGGCATTGGTAAAGCAACTACAAAGAGAATTGGCTAGACTGGAGAAAGAAATGAGGGGCTTGGGATCATCTTCAGTTAAAGGTGATACTGCTGCTGTGATGAGAGAAAAAGAGCAACTTATTGGGCAGGTGATTAGATGAACTTCAGAAATCTGTTTCATACATTTCCTCGCCTTAAATGGCTTACTCTTGTTAACCTTGCCTTTTTTTTTTTTTCTAATTTGAGTATCTACAGATGGCCAGAGAGATAGAAGTATTGACTTGGCAACGGGATCGTGCTCAGTCGCAAGTTGAGAATTTGTTGCTGTCAGTTAGAGAAGTTCAAATGTTAAAACAAACATCAAATTCATCAGAAGTGGTCAAGGCTCCATGTATGGTTGATTCCAACAAACATACAGTTGCACCTAGTGTGGCTACTGCCAACGACACATATCTTGAGCTTGCTGAGATTCCTGAAGATGATTTTCTACTCGATGGCATGACTCCAAAGTTTTTCGGGCCTGATCCATGCAAAGGCTGGGAGGTTTCTAACAAACTGGATCAAGAATTTGAAGATAGCTGCAAGGAAGTTCATTGCGTTGAAATTGAAGACTCAAGAAATAAAATGAATGAACAGGAAGGAAAACTGACCGCGACAGAGGTTCTTCTCCAGAAAACAGGAGCTGACGAAGGCGATGACTTCTCCACTGAACCTGAGAAAAAACAAGGAAAATTAGATGTGGTTATTACCACGAATGATGATGTAGTATCATCACCAAAAAAGGAAGATTTGCAGCCAAGTCCTGTTTGTAATGATCAAACTTACAAGGGTTTGAAACAAAAAATTCAGGAACTGCAAAGGACAGTCAATTTTCTTGTCAACACTCAACCTCAAGATCAGTCACCTAGCTTCTCAGATACATCCAACTCTTGTAGCAGGAGCTTGTGCAGAAGCCAAAGCTGCCGGGCGGTTGTCACAACCGAGTCAGCACATCATGAAATCACACCCCCTTCCACTGGGGTTGAAAAGGACTTCCTTGAAGAATCAAGATCAAGAGACCTTCACCAAATGCTTTCTGAAGTGAGAAATGAAAACACAGGCGAAACTATATCCCAAAGAAATTCTCGAACTTCTTCGGCTAGTAGTGGCTCTGGGGAACCATTAAATCTTAAAGATTTCGATATGGAAGACACATCTAGTGCAACTAATTTTCTTCCACGACCGTGGAAGACAATTGCAGGTGATCCTTCAGGAAGAATTTCCACCTCTACTGGTTCATCCGCTGGTGGCAGTGAAACGAAGCAGCCGTCAGAAAAGCAAATTTATAACAAGGTGAGAAGATGAACCCCCTTCCTCTATTTTTCTCGTTTCTAAAATGAAATCAAACGTCCATATGAGCTTTTGTAGTTTCATTTCTTACATTATATTAATTTCTTTCTATATGACTTGGGTTCTCATCAGTTATATTCTGTAAAAATGAATGCATGACCTCGAAATAAGAATAAGGATTGTTATTCTGCATAACAATAATATTCTTGTTCTTGTCATTACAACCGAAGCATGAACTGTTGCTGCAATGGTTTGCTGTCTCAGAATACGACTGTTTTAAGCAGTTTTTATATTCTCGCTAAGGTTTCTTCTGATTTCCTTTAATAAATCAGTTACTGCAGCAAAGTTGTTAGAGAAGTCAGTCCCTTGAAATTAAGACAGTTCATTTTAAGGTAGAAACCCATAGACCCTTTATGCAACCTGAAGCATAGATGCAGTGTGATCCAACGCTAATAATAACTGCAACTAACACATTTCCTTTTCCATGGAATGTTTATGGACGAGATAATGAAGGCCGACCAAGAATTCGAGGAGAAACAGAGAAAGATAGTTGAACTTTGGGATGCATGCCGTGTATCGTTAACCCACAGAAGCTACTTCATCCAACTTTTCAAAGGCGATCCTTCCGATAGTTTGTATTTGGAGATTGAGCTCAGAAGATTGACGTATCTGAAGGATTCGTCGTCAGACACAACAGCTTCAAGGTAAATTTAAGATTTCCATAATTAAACATTGTGCTGAATAATTGCACGTTCAGGCATAGGCATATGCGCTTGCAAGTAAAGAAACTTTAGGACTCAATTGAATATAAACGAATTATGCAATGCAAATGCTGCTAGAAAAAAATTATTCTCTCTCTTTCCAGTGACAGTGAGAAGGAACTGATTCGAGAGAGGGGGATGTTGAGCAAGCACATACGGCGTAAGTATAGAAAGCAGAGAGAGGAACTGTATAAGAAATGGGGAATTGGTTTGAACACAAAGCAGAGGAGCGTACAATTGGCAAACCTTGTATGGACAGACACCAAGGACATGGTCCATGTGAAGGAGAGTGCTGCTCTTGTTGCCGAGTTGCTTGGATTTGTGGAACCAAGTCGAAACCCCAATGAGGAGTTGGGCTCTGCATTTTGCCCCCATTTTTATCCCGAAGATCTCACAGCTGGAGGCTCAGCCTGCCTTCCCTGTTTTAGAAGTTGTTGAAGATAGAGTGAATTAATCTAGATTGACACATTCTCATTTTTAGCTCCTGAGTCCTGATTGTACATTCAAAAGGCGTATAAAGAGTTAAACAGACTTTAGTCGCAGATTCATTTTGATTCTTTCTTTGCTCGTTGATTTTTGTGTACCAAGCATATAATAATGGAATGAAGGAATAGCTTTCCAAATACCATGGTTTCCACTTCCCAACTTGCACCATTTTTATGTTCAATAAGAGCAATAGCTATGGCTCACGGAACCGAATAGTTAACGAGAAAACGAGAAAAGGAGGTTGGCTCAAGACTGGAAAATGCAATGCACTGTTTTATCTCAAACAATATAATATAATAATAATAGCTACGGCAAAAGGCAACCACCAGTATCCACATTGGAGCTTTCATGTTTTTTATGCTTTACATTATTACCTAAGATTTGTAGACAGATCCTTCAGTGATTTTCCAGCCTGACTTGGAACAAGACATCTCATATCTCGTGGTGTAGGATTGTACATTAGAGGCATTGTTCTCCGGATGACGAACATCACTCAAGCGGGTGGATTCCTCCAGAGTTACTTCAACTACAGCTCGCTGCCCATCCAGCGAAAGAGTAACACTGTCAATGGTCATGTTCAGTAGACTATATTCATATATCCAACCAAGCTGAGCAATTTCAGCTGCACGATCCATCCATGTCTTCAACATTTGACCATCAAGAACCTGGCAGGTTTCACAGTGTTAGGAAAAACTTAAAGGCACACAGTCCTACTGAAGCCTTCAAAAGTCCTTGAAAACTACTACTATGTTTAGCTGAATCACACAAATTAATACCCATAAAACTCTACGAAACCAGTGATCCCAACATGAAGAGAGTCCCGTTTGTAGGGCAGTTTTCAAGATTTACATTTGCGGAACTTGCATAAAAAAAAATGAAAATTACAACATATTACCTCTGGCAATTTATCAAGATGGTGATCAGGTCCAAACGCCTCAGATTTAATGTTCTGCCATTTGCGAACAATGCCTTCCGCAATTCTTGCATCCATTCTAGGTAATTCTTGCAAAGAATTTTCATCTATTAACCCTGCAAAGTTTAAAGCAGTTTTGAGAACCAATAAACATGGGAAACCAGGAGAACCTTGAAGGATTTGACAAACTCGGACATGTTTAACTTATTTAGAGGGAAAAAGATTCCTCTGTCCCCTACCAACTTTAACAGTATGATAGAAAACAGGTGCAGTAGTAGCCATAGAAATAACATGGCTAAAATTAAAGGATTCATAATTAACAACAACCAAGTCCTAAGCTACTTTAGAAAAAACTTCAAGCATTTGAAATAATGCTACATTAGGTTGACTATTCAGTTGTTTACCATATGTATTACCACGTCATACCTGCATTGATGACATCAGTCGCCATAGCTGGACTGATTTCTTTACCATTCACTGATGAACTAGATCTGCCAGGTAAAAACTTCAAGCCAACCAACGTCATCACTCCAATTACCACACCGGCAGACATGATCTTCATACTAGCATCTTTAATTTTGTCAGTTATTGTTTCTTCTTCTTCTTCTTCTTCATACATTTCTTCCAAACTACTTATCCCAGGAACCTCAGCTAGCATGGCAAAATCCTCTTGATGAGGTTTTCCCAGAGTCTCCTCATTTTCAACAGGAAAAAAGTTGTTCGTCTCACCATCTAATTGATGTCTCACACTCTCTTCTGAGCGGCGAAGAGGAAACACCTTCTGCAATGCCTGAATCACACTAGCCTTTACATGATCAAGAACTGCAGTAGCCTCTGTGCCAATCTTCACTATAGCTGAGGCTGCAGCTAAGGGTGAACCATCCGTTCCCTCAAGCCTTTCTAAATATATCAGGACAATAGGATCATCATAATAATCTCCAAGCTTGAATTGCATATCTTTGGTGTCTCTAAATCTGGGAAAAACCACCTCCATTAGCCATGCCTCCAACAGTTTGCAAAGCCCAGGAAGATCTCTGTCATCATCATCATCCTTTGAATTTTCCAAGACAAAATCTACAATTGATGGGTTTCTATAAGGGGAGCTATCACTGTCTAAGCCCAACCACAAGCGGCACTCATCAAGCTCCCCCACAAGTAATGAACAGAGACCCCTCTCCATAGTAAATTCTATCTCACGGTTCCCAATGGGAGCATAGGGAGAGACACTGTTCTCTAGAGTTGTTACCTTAGTCTGCTGAAGCTGCTGAAAGAGGTTATCAGCATCTCTGATGAGATGAGGTTTCTTGTATAGAAATGCTTGAGCAACAAGTGCAAGTGCTACTCCATAAACTTCAAAACTTTCTGCAGGAATATTGCTCGGAGTGGCCGCAAATAGATCAACCTGTTCATAGAAAAGGACTTAAACTAAGGATAAACTAAGAGACTGATCAGAACCCCTAAAAGGCAAAATGAATGATAGCAAATATACAATACCTGTTCAGCTGCTGTCATGCACAAGAAGGCCTCATTCATAAAATCTTCACGGGTAAAACCTCCTGCAATTGCAGCAGCTCCTCCTCCACCAACAGCCCATAATATGTTCCGTACACCATGAAGACCCTCCTCTCTCTTTTGTCCGATGCACATCATCAAGGGGTAAGGCTAGAAGTTCCAGAACACAATGTGGGGCAATCTCTTCTAAAGTCTCATCAATTTGTGATTGTAAATCCGGAGCAAGACTGCTGGCCCCTTCCTCCTACATGCTCCATAAAAAGGATTTATCAAGTATCATACAAGTGTAAAAAAAAAAAAAAAAAAAAGCTCAGTCAATCAATGCATAACCATTCCATTTCATCAACCTCTGTCTGTATGTAGGTTCATTACAAGCTTATTTCACCATGCATAAGTTACCTCAGTAAAATATTAGTAATAGAAAAAAAATCTATATATTTCTATCTTTTACTCATTGTTTGGCAATAGGCAGACTTTTGACTCACTTAATCGAGGAATTGACAATTAATCCAGACAACTACATAATCAAACACTATTTACAAATGGAAGTAGAAAGGTGTGGTCAAGCACCTGCAACAGCCTCAAAGCCCTCTCAAGCACCTCACAACCACCAATAAAATCTGGTGGATTCAGAGCCATAGCATCCCTTGACAAGTCTACGTACGCAAGGGCCATTGCCAGAACGACATCCTGTTTAAATGCCTTAGGCAGCCTCTCTCTTAACAAACTCTCCCCAACTTGAAGCACCAATTCAGTCTCCCCTGCTTCTTGCAACACGCACAATGCTCCAGGAACCTACATTTCCCGCGTTTTCTCAATAACCAAACACAAATATTTCAAAATGATAAAATGCAACTACCTTTTCCCATGGAACTTGAGTGATGATAGTGTCACGCTCATCGTCGACGAGACCTTGGTTGTAATTTCGTCTAGAGCCGGGGTTAGATAGTGTTTCACAGGCAGCAAGAAGAATCTGTCGTCGGCTAATTAAGGTGTCTTGACTGAAACCATATTGAGGCGCTTTCGAAACCCTTGCTTCATAGGCTCTTTTGATTCCATCTCCTAGAAAATGAGCCTCAGCTCCTAACACCTGCATTTGAAAAATGATAGTTTGTAAATAACACTAATCCCAAAATCAACGAAATTTAAAGCGAACTGAGAGTTAGTGTCTGACTGACCTTGTAGAAATCGAGGGGAATGGAAACGTGGCGTTCGGGAGGGGACGGGGGGAGAAGGGGAGGGAAAGGGGGAGAAACAGTGGCGGTGGAGGGAGAAGAAGAGGAGTAAGAGTTGTCAGTGGCAGGGGGGAATTGGAAGTCGGCAAGGAGGCGCTCGGCCCATTTACTGGCGGAGCAGGCGACGGAGGAAGAAGGGTGGAGGAGTTTGGAAGGTTTTCGAGGGCGGGGCAATGGAGATAAAGTAGGAGTGCAGAGGCCGATGCTAATGTGCCTCAAAGATTCCATCTTTGGGAATCTGTGAGAGTAAAAGCCAAACGGAGGATAACAAAATTCCTTTTTGAGAGAATCGACTGCCAGGCTTCTTCCCTTTGCCTATAGTAGTAGGAGCATTGGAGCAACATTCTTTTAAAGAAGTAATAAATACTGAAATAACGTAGGTCAACAATCCGTTGTAGTCTAGTTGGTTAGGATATTCGGCTCTCACCCGAAAGACCCGGGTTCAAGTCCCGGCAACGGAAGGTAATTATTTTCTTTTCCTTTTTACAAGTTACAACCTTCCTTATGAGTGATTTGAGTAAATTTTTGAATGTTATAAATCCGTAACAAAACATGTTGAATAGGAGGAAGATGAGATGCGGAAATGGGAATATTATACTGTAATAGAGCAATGTGTCACGGGGCTAGTCTTCTGCTAGACAACCGCGCGGCCTTAGCTGCTTTCTCGGCTGAAAACTGGGCTAAGTCACCTCGAAACTTCCTAAGTAAAAATACTTAGAAACTCTCATGAACAAAAAGAAAAAGTGATGGCAAAAGAACAAGAGAAAGTGAGTGAATACCGAGTTGTATTACTCGGGTAAAAGCTTACAAACCAAGCAAGTGATGAATGAATGAATGAATGAAATGACTGGGGTTGAGCCTCCTTTTATAGTGAGAGCTCGGTACAATCAACGGTCAAGATTACAATGGATCAACGGTCCGGATAGAGAGCCTATCCTATCCTCAACATTTGAATTTTAAATAAGAGATAAAGTGAGAATTATCTTTACAAATAATCACATAAATGATAAGTGAGATGCCTTATCGGATTTCACCATGGTAAATACTCGCTTGCTCATTTTACCATGGTAATTGGCCACCTTACTTGGGTCATTTGGCAAGCCCAAAATGTCAGTAGAGATAGGCCCGGGCTTCCATGGTTGCACTTTTCTCGATCGCGGGCTTGCGGTCCGTGACATTCTCCCCACTAGTTCTAGCGACGCCCTCGTCGCGCGGCTAGAATGGTACGGGTCGATCTGCTCCTGAATTGCCATAAGGCATCGGCTGGTTCCCAACTCATCTCACACTCGGGAAGACCCTTCCATTGAACAAGGTACTCATGCCTTGGTCGATTTCCCACTTGATGAACGGCTCTCTCGAATGGATTGCTTCTACCTCTTTCTCGTATGAGACCTTTACTCCGACTGGCGCTCGGTGTGATTTGCCTCGATCTGGATCATCCTCATCATGGTGATATGCCTTCAACAAACTCACATGAAACACCGGATGAGCTCGGATAGTTGGCGGCAACTCTAGTTGATAGGCCATGGTGCCTACCCGCTTCACAACTTTGAACGGCCCCTCATATCGTCGCACAAGCCCCTTGTGATCCGGGTTGCGCAAGATCGAAGTCGGTTTGGCAAGACTAGATCACCAACCTCAAAGTACACATCCCGACGCTTTCGATCCGCCCACTTCTTGGTCCGCTTTCCGCCTTGCGCAAGCATGCACGGCTAAGTCATAAAGCTCATGCCACCCTTTGGTAAAATGATAGGCTCTTGGACTCGGCCCCGTGCCCGGTCACAACCGCGTTTGGTGTAGCGGCTGCTGCTGCCCGGTTACAATCTCGAACGGACTCGGTTTGTCGCCTCGCTCCGCCGCAAGTTGTAAGAGAATCGGGCCACATCTAACAGCTTTGTCCATCACGACGCGATTAGCACTCACATAGTGCCTCAAGTAGATCTCAACGAGTGCATTCACTCTCTCGGTTTGCCCATCGGTCCGCGGGTGGACACTCGTCGAGAAGTTCAAGTTTGAGCCCAACAACTTGAACAACTCTGTCCAAAACCTCCCGTGAACCTCGTGTCCCGATCACCGATAATGGATTGTGGAACACCCCAAAGATTTCACCACGTGCTTGAGAAAAAGCCTAGCTGCTTCTCACCGGACACACCTTGGGTCTTTGGGATAAATGTCGCATACTTGGAAAACCTGTCTCGACCACCATAATACTAGACTTTCCGTCAACAACTGCAAAAACCGACTATAAAATCCATGGAAACACTTACCCATGGTTTCTCCGAATTGGCAAAGGCTGCAACAACCCACTGGGACTCTTTCGCGCGATCTTGTCTTGCCGGGCACACAAGGCAAGTCTTCACATAGGCTTCAACATCACTTTGCCCATGTGTGGCCAATAATAATGCTCCGCCATCAAGGCCAATGTCCGTGTGTATCCCGGATGTCCCGCCCACTTGGAATCATGGCATTCCTTCATGAGCTCCTTTCGAATTCCATCAAACCGAGGCACAAAGAGGCGGCGTCCACGAACAAACAACAAGCCTCCCTCTAGCCAAAACCTCCGGGTTTTGCCCTCCTTGGCAAGTTCGATCAATGACTTGGCCGTCGGATCATGTGTCAATCCCTCCTTGATGCGCTCCAAAGATCGGTCCCTCCGCAAACTCGCAAACTCCATGGTATACCTTCGGCTTAGGGCATCGCCACGAAGTTCACCTTCCTGGTTTGTGCTCCAAAGTAACGTCGAACTCGGCAAGAAACTCCCGCCAACGAGCTTGCTTTGGGGACAACTTCTTCGAGTCAAGAAGTAATCATTGGCGACATTGTCGGTGTACACCACGAACTTGGACCCAAGCACATAGTGTCTCCATGTGCGTAGACAATGCACCACCGCTGTCATCTCCTTCTCATGGATTGTGTATCTCCGCTCGGTCTCATTGAGCTTCCGGCTTTCATATGCAACCGATGTCCCTCTTGCATTAGGACCCCACCAATGGCAATGTCGGATGCATCAGTGTGAACTTCGAAAGGTTTGGTGTAATCTGGCAACACCAAGACAGGCTCACTCACCATGGCGAGCTTGATCTCATCAAAGGCTTTCTGGCACTCCGATCCCCAATCTCATGCCTTGTCCTTCTTCAGCAAGTCGGTCAACGGTGCGGCAATTTTGGAGTAGCTTTTGACAAACCTCCGATAGTAATTCGCCAACCCCAGGAAAGATCTCAACCCGGTTACCTTAGTTGGCGCCTCCCATTCCTCAATGGCTCGAACCTTCTCCTTGTCCATCTGGATCATACCTCCTCCAACAATGTGGCCAAGGAAAGGAACCTCTTGTCGGGCAAATGAGCACTTCTCCTTTTTGACATACAGCTCATTTTCCCGCAAGACTTTGAACACCTCCCGTAAGTGTTCGACATGCTCCTCCAACGCCTTCTGTGTAGATGACGATGTCGTCGAGGTAGACTACAACAAACTTGTCCAGGAACGGTTGTAGCACCTTGTTCATCAGGGTACAGAAAGTAGCTGGAGCATTCGTGAGGCCGAAAGGCATCACTAGATACTCGAAAGAACCATACCTCGTCACGCAAGCTGTCTTCGGCTCATCACCCTCGGCTATTCTGACTTGGTAGTAGCCCGATCGCAAGTCCAACTTGGTGAACCACCTTGCACCACCAAGCTGGTCGAACAAGTCCGCAATGAGAGGAATCGGATACTTGTTCTTCACCGTGAGCTTATTCAAAGCCCTGTAGTCGATGCACATCCGTAGGGACCCATCGTGCTTCTTTTGGAACAATACCGGCGCACCGTAGGGTGCCTTTGATGGGCGGATGTACCCGACATCTAGGAGATCGTTCAACTGTTTGCGCGCTCCTCCTCTAACTCAAAGCGGGGCTAGTCGGTAGGGGGCTCGGCGGGGGGCTCGAGCGGGGCTCCGCTCCGCACAAGCTCAATCTTGTGATCAACATCCTCTTCGAGGCAACTTCTTTGGCAACTCAGCGGGCATCATATCTGCAAATTCCACCAAGACTTGCCCCACCTCATCGGGGACTCCCTCGATTCCGGCAGCTCATCGCACACCAAGGTTGCTAGGAAGGTCGGCTCCTCCTTGCGCGCCGCCTTTGAAAACCGAATTGCGGATATAACTTTTGCACCTACTCGACCCTCGGCTCTCACCGGAACAATGCATTGATGCTTCGGATCTAGTATGCATAGACAATTCAAAAAGGAACAGGGAAAGCGTTGATCCGGTCTAGAAAACTTAACCCAAGCACAAAATCAAAGTCATCGAGTGGGATTACCTTGATGGCTTCCTTACCGGTCCAACCTCCAATGTCAAGTTGAACTCCCTTTGCGACTCCCGCAATCGGTACTTCCTTGGCATTCACTGTTTTGATAGATCCACTGGACTTCTCGATAGTAACGCCAAGTTTCTCGGCAGTTTGCTCGGACATGAACAGTTCGGAGGCACCGGTGTCCACTAGTGCACTCAACTTCTGGCCCGCAATAGTGATGTCGACGAACATCAACCCCTTCTTCTTTCGACCCTTCTTGACCTCCATTGTACTAATGATGGAGCCAAGCTTCAGAGCCTCGCCAGTCTCGCCATCAGCTGTCTCCTTGACGGCAACAATTCTGTTCTTTTGGGGATAATCCCTGGCAATATGCCCTTCTTTATGGCAATGGTAACACTTGCCGTGCTGCTTGTCCCTTGAATCAGCATGTTTCCCATTCGAAGGCTTATTCCCGCCACTCGAATCTTTGTCGGATCGACTTGACTTCTCCTTGTCTCCACCATGACCTCTGTGCTTCGGTTTTGGTTTGGAGGAGTCAGGTTTCCTATGCCCAATCTCAATGATGGACTCGGCAGTAGTCAGGGCAGTAGAGAGCTTGGTCACTCCCCGTCGCTGCAACTCCATCTTCGCCCATGGTTGCAACCCATCTATGAAGGTGAAAAACCCATCCTCTTCAGTCAAGCTCGGGACCTGCAAACTCAACTCCATGAACTTTCGGACATGGTCCCTCAAATTCTTGGCATCTTCTTGTCTAAGTCGCCTCAGCTTTGACCGTGCCTCATCTTCTTGATACAAAGGATAGAACTGTTCCTTGAACTCATCTTGGAACTCCTTCCAAGTCTCAATGGCAGTGTTTCCACGCTTCACATCTTCGCACCTACGTCGCCACCACGTTTGTGCAAGATCAATTAAGTAAATACTTGCAAAGCTTACCTTCTTAGCATCTTCCTCGATGCCCATGGCTTTGAAGTATTGCTCCATTCCCCAAAGGAAATTCTCCACTTCCTGGGCGGACCTCGTCCCCTTGAACTTTTCTGGTTTGGGGATATCTCCCGAGGTTCTAGAAACTGCAACAGTCGCGCTGTTCACAATCGCCGCTTTCAACACAAACAACTCGGTCTTGAGCAGCTCCACTTCCTTCTTCAGTTCATCTTTCTCGGAGTTGGAACCCTTTGCCTTGAGCTCCTCAACCTCCTCCCTTAGAGCAACCACCATGGCCTCTAAGGCATCGCCACGCGTAGACATCTTCACATCCATCCCATTAAGAGCCTCCTGAACATCATCCTGAATTCCCTCCAAGGACTCGAGCCTCTCGAAATCCAACGAACTCAGCTTCTCAACATCCATTGACTCCAAAGGTTCCAGCGTCGCCTTGGCCTCCGCCATAGACTCCTCGAGCTTGGTAACCCTTCCCTGGATCGATGTGATCACGTCCTTCGACGAACCCCTCTTGGATTTGTCACCTGTGGCCTCTGCACCCTTCTTCACTGTAGTGTTCTCTCCATCACGTGCCATCTCGAATCAGTAAAACTTCGCTCTGATACCACTTGTCACGGGGCTAGTCTTCTGCTAGACAACCGCGCGGCCTTAGCTGCTTTCTCGGTGAAAATCAAGCTAAGTCACCTCGAAACTTCCTAAGTAAAAATACTTAGAAACTACTGCGGAACAAAAGAAAGTGATGGCAAAAGAACAAGAGAAAGTGAGTGAATACTTGAGTTGTATTACTCGGGGTAAAAGCTTACAAATCAAGCAAGTGATGAATGAATGAATGAATGAAATGACTGGTTGAGCCTCCTTTTATAGTGAGAGCTCAAGACAATCAACGGTCAAGATTACAATGGATCAACGGTCCAGATGAGAGCCTATCCTATCCTCAACATTTGAATTTTAAATAAGAGATAAAGTGAGAATTATCTTTACAAATAATCACATAAATGATAAGTGAGATGCCTTATCGGATTTCACCATGGTAAATACTCTGCTTGCTCATTTTACCATGGTAATTGGCCAGCTTACTTGGGTCATTTGGCAAGCCCAAAATGCTGTAGAGATAGGCCTGGGCTTCCATGGTTGCACTTGTCTCGATCGCGGGCTTGCGGTCCGTGACAAATGCATGAAATATAGAAAGAGGAAAGTTAAAAGATAAGAGATATTGTAGTGGATTGGACTTCTTATCATCAACATCGGATTTCTTTTGTGTCTACAAAGCCTAATTCTTTTTTAGCCAATTTGCCCTCAAAACAGAAAATGCTTTCTGCTACAGAAACTTGGTGAAGGGATCATTCAAAGGGTTCTAGTAGAATCGCAGCCATTGCTAATATTGACATAAACACATTTCCTTTTACCCCATTCAGGTCATAGTGAACCAAAGCTTTTACTCCCATATTTTTTTTATAAAAAAAAATACATGGTTTAGTTTAATGTCTCCAATTTACAGGTATCAAATTCTAATAAATGTATTGGCTAATAATAATAAAAATAAGGTAAAATCATAAATTTGACCCTTAACGTTTATGATTTTATTCAATTTGTTCTTTATTCTTTTTTAAGCTCAATTTGACATTAATAATTATAAAAAAAGTTTAATTTGACAGTAGAATAGTTGTTTTCTAACATAAATGCTGACTAAAACGTATTTTTTTTTATATCTACAAGATAACTCATGTATACTTCAGTTAACTTTTTTTTGAATATTTTTATAATTTTTTGTTAATATGATATATACAATAAATAATGTAAAAGATAAAATTTTCTTAATTTATTTAAAATTATGGTTAAATCAATAGAATGTATAAACACTTGAATTGTGATTATAGCTAAAATATGAGCGACAAAATTACAACTTTTTGGAAACTGAATAACCATGTACTGTACTTTTTCTTTATATTAAAACAAGCAAGGACGTAGTTATTTATTATCTTTATTTTAGTTTTAACTTGAAGAGTTCTAATCATGGAGTAGATAGGGTACACAGACAGTACAGTACAAACTACAGTCTCACCTTATACTTATTTGACTGTTTTGCCGTAAACATATGTATCTAGTGACCGACTCCAAAGTTGGTTCATAGTTCACAACTCCAACCCACTTTTTTCAAGTTGTTTTGTCGGTTTGTCACATTTTAACTTCGATGAAAATGTATTCTAACTGAGTTCTCGATCTGTGTTACACTTAACCAGTAACTAGATTCAAGATACTACCAGAGCACCCAGTAGGTATATGTAAATACATATCATACAAGTTATAGGCAAATTATGTTTTATTGACAAATAATCTTCTGACCAATGAAACTCGGGTGATTATGTGTTCATACAACATTCGTGTACAGAAATTAAAACATACTTCTTCCTATGCTGATATCAATCCTTCTGGGAAGGGTACATCGTCAGGGTGAGGTGAAAGAAATCTCCTACAGGCATATAACACAGCTGAATGGAATCCATCTTTATTTTCAAGGAATACAAAATGGCCAGCCTGCAGATGAGCGAAAACAAAGATGAGGAGCCCGGATGGAAGGATAGCATTTTGGATTTACAATAATGTATTCAAGGTTTTTTTAAAACAAAAGCTCTTGGGGCAGATTGCCGCCCAAGTAATTTCTTTTATGTAGCATAAGTAAACAGACCTGAGGAACCCTGATAATTTCACATGGGACCTTCATTTGCTTGCAAGCTGCTTGGGCTCCTTGGTAGTCCTTCCAATCTTCGGTCCCATATATAAAGGTAGTCGGCACTTTCCACTCAGATGCACTATTCGGAAATATATTATAAAAACAATGTGGTTATTCAATACTGTCTTCCAAACACCTGAAATCTTCATTGCTAGTAGATTGCAACACTGGTCTAGACTCTAGCTAGTGGCTCACATGACTTCCATATCAGTCGGTTCGAAATTCTGAAATGTACTCTAGGTTTGAACTAGTGTTCAAGGTTTATGATCATTACATCCATCTCTTTTATTTTTATTCGACGACTTGAAAATGTGGTCGAGGTTCGAAGAAGTGCACAAGCCAAATTAGATGCTAAATGCATGTGCCCAAGGTTTGTATAAGTGCTTTTTATTGCACTTTTGTTCATAATCCTCTGCCGCCAATTAGCCTTTGAATATCATTATATGAAATGGCATGGGTTATATGACCCTTCACAGTTCACACCAGAGGGAAGCTTTATGATCATTACATTCCTTTTTTCTCCTTGGAGAAAAAAAGTAGGGATAGTTCTTGACCTTTAGTGATGTACATATTTCACGACCAGGAGAAAATATGTAAATTGCTCTGTACGGTGTTTTCAAATCAAAGTGAGATATTGTAAATCCCTAAGATTTAGACAGAATCTTGATTGATATAAACATTGGCAGGTATTAGGCTGTCTAATGAAAGGAATTTAAAAACAGTAAACGCACTTTTGCTGAACCAATAAACGAGTTTAATAAAGCAGGGTGTCAAACCTGTTTAAAAGGGGCGACCGAGTAAATGCTCCAAATGCAAATATATATTTTAAGCATAGCTCTCCACTTGCTTTGGCAGCTGAGATATGGTACACATAATCTTCAACAACAAAGAACAGGGAAAAGCAGACGTTATACATCTATTATTTGTTAATAGAACAGCTATACACAAAACGAAAAATCTTACAATACCAGATAGAAGTCTAGATTCCTCCTCTGTAAATACACCCTCTGCTGAATATCTGGGACTAAACCTAGCAGCCGTATACTTGTGTACAAGATCTGGACCCCAAGGACCTAAGCCTCTGCATACAGAATCATCCAATAAATGTTCACAAGTAGTACATTAAACTACTTGATGAAAAATGCAATCAAAGTCAACAGAATTAATGAAAATAAATATAAATAAATTAAACAAATAGGAGTATGAGGACTTTGACACCAACATATCAGAACAGAGCAGATCTACAAATTTATTCAAATAACAGTTTAACATAGAACCTACACAAAAGATATATGATTGAGAAATAACCTACATAAGAGCCAACGAAGGGATCAGCGATTCTTCTCAATAGCATTGGGTTAGTAAGGATTGACTGCTGACCCTTGTTTTCTTCCCTTGGAAAGAGAAAACCTACTAGAAACATTTAGAGCATAGTGCATACCAATAGTGTTTTGGCAGACCAATTCAGGGCAATGTTTAATAGCAAAGCTTGATTTGCGAGTCAGGCGAACAAAATAGAACCAGATAATTACTAACCTTATAATCTTCTGAGGAGTAAAATTAGATTCCCATAGATGACTCAAAATTACCCCCTTCCATGTTGCTCTGAAGCGGTTTACCCACTCATATTTTTCTTCTGATCCTGATGAAAATCCAGCAGCCCCCACTAAAATTAAGTGTTGAACATGTTCGGGATGCTACAGGATTAACACAAGTGATATTAGAATAAAAAAATGTTGTAACAAACTACTTGTTGCATTCAGACATTTAACATTTAGAGGCAAATCACCTTGAGAGCATATTTAGCTGCAACATATCCTCCAAACGAATGCCTAAGTAATATAAAGTTACCAAGATTTTTTGCTTTACGCCATTCCTCCAAGGAATCAATAAACCATGCCTCAGTTTCTGCACCATAACACACCAAATGTGAATTCTACATGTACGATCAACTTTTAATGTGTGAAGAGAAAAAAAAGAGAGTATTAACATTCTGTTCACTGACCTTCAGTGCTATTGCATGTAAAATCAGGCCTGCTTGATCCACCCCAACTGCATGGAAAGGTGAAGAAAGAATAAGAAAATACTATAATAGAATGTTGATATCAGAGCAAAAATACAAAACTGCAATAATGAGGATACGGAGTATTTAAATCAGGACCTGATCGTAAAGCATAAACGAACTCATCAGCTGAAAATCAAGCCAAACTAATAGCCTTTGAGACAAAAGGAGCTTACCCAAGCTGATCAATAGCAATGACCTTGAAACGATTGGCGAGATAATCAAAATTCTTGAAAAAGAAACCTTGAGAAGCAGCATATCCATGGACCATAACAAGCGTGGGAGAGCCCTCCTTGCTATCAAAAGTAACAGTGTTTATGAACCTGGGCTCATTACTCGAAGAACGAAACCACCTAATTGACGAACCAGCCGGACCTGAACCTATATTCACTAGTTCTTGCACGTATGAAGTCCTGAAATTTCAATAACCCGTTCAAATTCTATTTATCGAATTCATATCGAAGTTTCCTCCAAAATCAAGACAAGTAATTGATATAATTAATCAGAAATATTGTCAAATTAAGAACGCAACAAATAATAATAATTGAAATTCAAAGAAACTTGCAATTGAAGTTCCTGGTTTTCCAAGCGTACAATAAGCTCACAACTGGAGAACCCAAACAAAGGTGATAAGGATAAGAAATCATAGGTTTACTTACTTGACGAGAGAGAGAAGGCGTTTCTCGGAGGCGATAATGTGATCGGTGGAAGTAGGAATCCAACGGAGAACGGAGGGCCATAACGATCTGGATTTCGCTATAATTGACGGAGATGATCGGAGCTCGGGTTTATTCATTTCTTCGGCCATTTTTCTCAAAATTAAGCTGGACCAACGATAGAAAGACCGGTTCGGTTCATACGGTATTTGATTTTTGCTTAAGGATACAACATTCTCTTTCGTTTTCTATATTCCAAAGCTTTGATTTTGACTAAATTATCGAAAAACAGAACTACTCAAAAATGGTTTCCTGCAACCCAGAAGTAATACTAATAATAAATACGAGATTAAACAAATACTTATACGTTTTCTCCGTTTAAACTTCAAAGACTGGGAATTTAGGAGATGTTATCGCTCTGTTTTCTAAAAGGGATAGATATGTCGACGACGGGCCACCATTCTCGAATTACTGATATCGTTGTGGGCTCACTCTTTTTTGAAGAATACGCTCAGTGCAAGTTACAATTCTATAAATCATTTATACCTTCTGATCTATCATCTGCGAATTTGTCGAGCTGCTTCTGATCCACCACGGTTTATGTACAAGAAACTTGGCGAGCAAATCATTTATAGACTCTAATCAAGTAAAATTAATTGTCATCACGACATAATAAGACAGTTGATGTTAATGATAGATGTACAAGTAGATAACAATAACATGTATAAAAATTAACGGCTTTATCGATTAACAATAGTTAAAAAATAAAATAACTGCAATTTATGAGTTGAGTTCGAGAATTAAATTAATACAATTAAAAATGAAAAACAACATACTGATTTAGAATCACTATCGAGTAAAATTACTCCTTAAACCAAAAGATAATTTTATATAATACTCATTCAGAATTAATGTTATCAGAATTTGTCTACGACATCTTTGAGATTATGAATTTAGGTTGAATGACTTGAATCCTTTAGTTTTATCTAATCAACTATAATCTTCAAGTTAGGTAAAGTACGTACTTTAAATTGCAGTGCAGCCTCAGCTGCTTCAAATTGCAACAAAACAACTCAGCACGATAAAGACCATAATGAAGGTATAGAAGCGGTCAATTTTCCAAACTAAGGACATGATCCTAGTTTGAACAAAAGCTAGCAGGTTCCAGATTCATCGCGTCTAGTTCTAGACTCGTAATTTCATAAGCGGACTTAAATCATTAGACATGCTGTACTTCAATTGAGGGCTACGATCCTAGATTAACAGCTACAAGAGAGAATCACGAGGATAAAAATTGCTAAGGCGAGGGTAGAGTCTTGAATTAGACCAGAATCTAATAACAGCTAGCTTAAAGATCTCTTTGATTTGTGTAGCGACTAAAAAATTCAGAGTCTCACTTTTTATAAAAATTTAATTAAAGGGAAAATTTTTGAAAAAAACTCGTATTTTTAAAATAAGACTTGGAGTCACCGTCGGTCACTTAGTTTAGGTAGACCGGACATCGAAAAACAAAACTACAGATTCTGAGTTCGGGAGTCGATTACGTGTGGGAAAGGGTTAGCACCCCGCCACGCCCAAAAATTGATACCTAAAGGTTCGTATCGTAATTATTAAGAAAA
This sequence comes from Hibiscus mutabilis, assembly GCA_019671005.1. Taxonomy (NCBI): domain Eukaryota; kingdom Viridiplantae; phylum Streptophyta; class Magnoliopsida; order Malvales; family Malvaceae; genus Hibiscus; species Hibiscus mutabilis. The sequence goes on along the minus strand of JAGYYJ010001884.1, from coordinate 84,309 downwards.
ATAAAAATTCAATTTAATTTAATTTTAATTACTAAAAATGCATGTATGCATGATAATATTAAATTTGCCTATATATCCACAGTACCAAAGGAGATGACACCCGGAGACCGAGATGACAGTCCCACTAGAATACCAGAACAAAAGGCCTAATACTATATGCATATCAATATTAAATATTAAATGCATGAACATGACAAATACACTCAAATAAAACATAATTTAAAGTACCAAAGGGGATGACACTCGGAGACCAAGATGTCACTCCTAATCAGATACTTAGCCCCTATAAACTAAATCTAACATGACATACAAAATATATTTATTATAAAAGCATGCAAATAAAAAACATAATCAACAAAATTATATTACCTTATATCTAAACTAACATTGAATTAAAATACAAAGATAAGAATTGAATTTTACCCCACTAAAAGCTCGAATGATGAACTTCGACCGACCGTTACTAAAATCTCCGTACTATGACCCAAAACTAACCCGATTGAACCTTAAAAGAATTCTCGATCGAAAGATAGATTGAACCATCCGAGAAATAGTTCTCTGGTGAGAGCACTGCTCTCGAGCCGGGCGAATAAAAGGCACTACCCCTTTCACCCGACCATGGTTCTCCATGGCTTGCCTTTCCCAAAGGCCCCCCACCTTTTATAGGCAAAGTGATGGGGTTGGGGTGACGTGGCTCAATGAGAGACACGTGTTTTCCTCTTTCTTTTTCCCCTTTTTTTAATTATATATATATTAATTTTACTTTATATATATATATGTGTATGTTTAATAATATACTATTATATTAATTAGCAACACTACTATGATATTATACAACCCGAACAAAAATGAGTGATTACAGCTGCCCCTCTTTGCTTGTTCTTGTGAAACGAGAACAAAGCAAAGATCAAAAGCACTCATTTTTGTCCTACTTCCTTGTCCTTGGCTTCGGAATCACAGGTTCTTCTAGAACTTTCCACTCTTCCTCGGCCAACTCTTCAAGCTTCAATCTTCTAAATGGAGGATCCATTGGGGAAGACAAAATCTTGAAATCAAACTGAGACTTCGAAGTCACAAGTTCTTCCTATATAGAACTATTCTCTATTCTTCTGTCTGAAGCGTTGAGAAGCGAGTTCTTCCTGTATTGAATTCAGCTGGTCTTTGGCAGAGTCTTCGGGCTATAAGTCATTCCTATATAGAGCTTTTCACCTTGAACTATCAATGTTGTAGGTTCTCCCTATATAGAACCTTCTGTGTCCTGAGTAGGTTTTCAAGCTGAGAGTTATCCCTATATAGAACTTTTCATCTTGAAATCCTAAAATTCTCGTTGCTTTACTGTCTTTCGTCTTGGGATCACGAGTTCTTCTGAAACTTTTCGCTTTTCTTTGGCAACTTCTTTGAGCTGCAAGCTTAAATCTTAGTCTTGAGAAGACATCCTTATGAAAGGATTGAATTAAGTAAAATATCCTTATGAAAGGATTAAGTTAATAAACTCGGTTTTAAGAAAAATATCTTTATGAAAGAATAAATTAAGAAATTTTGATTTTTAAGAAAAATATCCTTATGGAAGGATCAATTAAGAAATTGATTTTGAGAAAAATATCCTTATGGAATGATCAATTAAGAAATCTTGATTTTTAAGAAAAATATTCGTATGGAAATATTAATTAAGAATTTGATTTTGAGAAAAATGATATCTCGCTTTGAGACTATCAAAATGCCCCGACTTTTAATCGTCTTGGCATCAACAACAATGAAATGTCATAATTGGGCGAGTACAAAAGACTTCTGATATTTTGTTGGTATCTGCTTCCTCGCTTGCTTGTTCGGAGATTCAGAGCTTCGAGTTCTTCCTATATAGAACTGTCTACTCTTCCTCTTTCTGAAGCTTTTAAGCTGCAAGTTCTTCCTATAGAGAACTTTTAGCTGACCTTGGCGAATTCTTTAGACTACAAGTTTTTCCTATATAAAACTTTTCACCTTCCAGTCCTAGAGCCATAGGTTCTTCCTATATAGAATCTTTCACTTTCTCTGGGTGGATTCTTACAAGTTCTTCCTATATAGAACTTCTCGCCTTGAAATCATGAAGCTACGAGTCCTTACTATATAGAATTCTTTGCTTTGAAGTCTTAGAGCTACGAGTTCTTCCTATATAGAACCTTTCACTTTTTCTAGGTAGATTCTTCGAGCTACAAGTTTTTCCTATATAGAACTTCTTGCCTTGACATCTTGAAGCTACGAGTCCTTCCTATATAGAACTCTTCGATTTGAAGTCTTGGAGCTACGGGTTCTTCTTATATAAAACCTTTCACTTTCTCTGGGTAGATTCTTACAAGTTCTTCCTATATATAACTTCTCGCCTTGAAATCCTGAAGCTACGAGTCCTTCCTATATAGAACTCTTCTCTTTGAAGTCTTGGAGCTACGAGTTCTTCCTATTTAGAACCTTTCACTTTCTCTGGGTGGATTCTTTGAGCTACAAGTATTCCTATATAGAACTTCTCGCCTTGAAATCCTGAAGCTACGAGTTTTTCCTATATAAAACTCCTCGCTTTGAAGTCTTAGAGCTACGGGTTGTTCCTATATAGAACATTCATCTTCAAAGTGTTAGAGTTGTGAGTTCTTCTTATATAGAACTTCTTACTCTAAAATCTTGGAGTTACAAGTTCTTCCTACATAGAACTTTTCACTCTAAAGTCATGAAAATATGGTTTCTTCCTATATAGAACATTTTTCTTTAAAAATAGCACCCGTTTTCTTATGGCGTGAGTACCGGGAGACTTTCTCTGCTCCTCTGTCTAACGCTTTAGAATCACGAGTTCTTCTAGAACTTTTCTCTTTTCCTCGGCTGATTCTTCAAGCTTCAAACTCTTTAATGCCCTGATTTGTACTCATCTTAAAATCAAAATAAGGTTATCATCGTGCCTAGAGGGCTTACAAATGGCCCAAAAGACTTAAGAAAGGAATTCACGCCAAAATGGGTACCAAAATAAAATCTTCGATGCGATCTACCTCTTCAACATGAAGCTGCAGATCAAAATCTTCAGTAATCTTCAAATATCTGTTTAAAACAAGTAGAATGCTTTTAAATTAGCATACCCCTAACATAGGGATCTCTATATGATGCATGCAATGTAATATTTTCTTATCTTTTTCTTTCTTTTTTCTTCTTTTCTTTCTCTTCTCTTTTTCTTTCTTTTGTTTTCAAATCTACTTTTAAAACCCTATTCTCTGAAAGGTCATTCTCGAATTTCTTCACTCTATATCTATGCAGTATGCTCCTCAATCTTCATCTTTATTTATTGAATTTCTATCTCGCATTTGACTCGCGTTTTTTTCTTGTGCGAGTAAATCTTTTTCTTCTTCATCTTTAGGGTCTCTACTCATTTTCATAAATCCCTCTTCTAGTCCCTATACTACTCTTATATAGGGACTTTCATCATCTCATTACCCTCATTCAGTCTTGGGCTCGACTATTTTTTTGTATTTGACCCAATGATAAGTGTTCAAAAGTACTATTTTTCTTACCCTTTTACTCATATTATTGTTAGACTTAGGCTCATATTAGTTACATAATTAGTCATCCATGCATTAATCCATGTTTCCTTCTATCGTTGAGCTTGATTGCATAACTTGGTTGTTTTTGTGGGAAAATATGCTGCTTTGGTGTGTTTTGTGTGTATGTGCAGAATCACTTGCCAAAGCAAGGCTAGAGCTAGTTGCCAGGGCAATGCATGAAGGATATGCCGAGCTAGTTGCCAGGGCAATGCATGAAGGAGATGCCGAGCTAGTTGTCAGGGTAATGCATGAAGAAGACGCCGAGCCAGTTTCTAGAGCAATTGTCGACAAATAATAAGGTGATATGGTAGTCGAAATTGATGACTAGACAAGTCCAAGATGACGTGGAGCAAAGCTAAATCCCAAAAGAGTTTGATTTCCATTAAGAGGTTAAAAAGAATTAAATTCCAAGAAGATATGAGAAGTTCTAGAAGGAATATAATTATAATAAAGAATTATATTCTTTAAAGATAATTTAATTCCAACTTAACTTCCTCCTCAAAGAAGGACTTTGACCTAGCCTTATAAATAGATCACCAAGCCGTCAACTCCAATGGGAGAGAGATGAGAGAATTTTTGACAAGCTTCAAGGGGGAGATCTCGACAAGAAGGCTTTATCCATCCTTCATCTTTTTCTTTCTTGTTCAATTAGATTCATGCTAGGAATTCTTTGTCTTTTGTTTCTTTGGAACCTATCCATGAACTAAATCTATTTGGCTAAGGTTATTGTGTCTTGTGGTTGTGAGAAACTATTGAATTTTGTTTAGGTAATAAAAGTTTGCACTTTCTATTCAAGGTTTATTCGTTCTTGGTTCTTATTCTTGTTTACGGGTGAATTGGGAGAGGATCTCGTAACTTCATCTATTTATCTAATATCGGGAGTGTTAGATTCAAGAAACGAATGAATATGATCTTTATTCAATCTATTGATGGTGAAGATTAATCCGACTTAGGAATAATTTAAGGATTTCAACAGCTAAGAAGAGCGCAAGATTGATTGTTGTTCACCCTTGATTCACGCGGGGATGTATTATCAAGGCATGCACAAGTAGCTAGAGTTTTGACTTAGGGATAAGAAGAAACCATTGAAGAATGCTCTGCCGAACCTTGAAGTTGCTGCCCAGACGCCCAAGTAGTTGCCCAACTAGTCGCCCAGGCAACCATCGATTAGTTGCCAAGGCAACCCCGTTGTGCAAGTTGCCACGACAACTGAGTTGTCCTTGCACTCTTTTACCAAGACGATCCAATCGGCTATCACACCTCAACTCACGATAACCTGGCCTATCTCTCTTATTTGATCTCATCTATTCTTTTACTTTATTGTTTTCTAGTTTAGTTATTAGTTAAACTCCTATAATCTTCTATTTGTGTTTTTACTTTTTACAGTGCAAGAGATTAGATTCTTGAAGTGGCATCAATCCCTGTGGAGACGATATCTTTTATACTATAACTTGCGACTTGTATACTTGCACAATTGCGTAGCACTTATTACGTGCAACAAGTTTTTGGTGCCGTTGCCGGGGATTGGCAATAGCGACTTTGTTTTTATTTTCTTGCACTTTTTTTATTTTTCTTGTTTAAGATTCAAAAGGCTAACAAACTTTGGTTTTGCATTGGTATATGACCAGGGCGAGACCGATTACAACAGAATATCCCTTTGATCCAGAAATCGAACGAACCTTACAAAGACTTAGACGAAGGTTAAGAGTAGCAATGGCTAATCAAGACGGCAATATGAATCAAGATGTTCCAGCAGGAGGAGGAGTGATTCTTGCACGAAACAGAACTATTTGAGACTATCTTGAAGAAGATCTTGATGGACTTAATCCAGGAGTTGTCGCACCTGAAATTGAAGCCGACCACTTTGAGTTGAAACCGATGATGTTTAATATGATCAACAACATTGGTCAATCTGGCGGCTCAACAACTGAAGATGCACGACAACATCTTAAATCTTTCCTCGAGATTTGCAACTCATTCAAAATACACGGAGTCACCCCTGATATTTTACGATTAAGATTATTCCCCTATTCACTGAGGGATAGGGCGAAAGCATGGTTGAATAGCATTCCTGCCGAATCGATAGGATCTTGGACCGATCTTTGTCGTGATTTCCTTGCTCGATTTAATCCTACAAATTTGACTGATAAGCTTCGCAACGAAATTACTTCTTTTCGGCAGGCAGATGATGAATCCATGTACGAGGCTTGGGAGCGATATAGAGAACTTCTACACAAATGCCCCATACACGGATTCCCAGTGTGGACACAAGTAACAATGTTTTACAACGCCGTGAATACACCAACAAGGATGATGCTAGACGCCTCGACAAACGGCATACTCCTAGATAAGTCGTCGGAGGAAACAATGCAAATTCTAAACAGGCTTGCCAAGAATGATTATCAATTCCCCTCTACTAGAAGATGATGAGTTAGATGTCAATCCACAACACATGAACTAGGATCATCAGACTCAATTTCGGCACAATTGGCCACTTTAACCAAGATGGTCCAGAACATGCAGAAACCAAACAACACACATGAGGTCAAGGTAATGGATTCTTTTTGTGAGTTATGTGGTGGTAACCATGATTCTTCTGAATGTATGCAGAATCCGAAATCCAGCTTCTATGTGGGGAATTACAACCGGAACAACAATGTGATGTCCAATACATACAATACAGCTTGGAAGAAGCACCCGAATTTTTCATGGAGTAATCCCAACAATGCTCTAAACCAGAACAATCAGAATGTACAAGCATCAGGATTCCAGCAGAATATATCACGACAACAGTTGTCGCAACAACAACCGACAACATCTAGTTATTTGGAAAATTCTCTCAATGCCTTTATGTTGAAAACTGAATCTTATATGGCTGAGAATAGTAGCTTCATAAAAAGAACTGATGTTTTTATTAACAAGACCGAGATGAGATTGCAAAACCAAGAGGCGGCAATCAAATCATTGGAAAATCAAGTCGGACAATTTGCTCAAAACCTGAATACTAGACCGCAAAGAGGTTTACCTAGCGATACTTAAGTCGCAAGAGGAACTGGCCATGAGAAATGTAAGGCGATCACCACTAGAAGTGGCCAACAAATTAAAGAGGCTCAAGCCCGCTCATCAAACAAAACTCCACAAAAAGATCAAGACGAACCCAGCGGCAAAGCCTTAGATGTTGAACCAGGAATTGCCGTTGCAACCGGCAAGTTTTTGTACTATAAATAGCACTGTAAATCATTGTAACACAAACAACAATTTCAGACACACAACAATTGCAGAAAACATACACTAAATACATACTCTTTCAATTAGCATTCAGAAATTGTAAAGTCAGCAAGCAAGGATTGTAATCAAAGTTTCAAGCAATAAGAGGAGCAAGTTTTTGGTAATATTTTCTATCTATTTACTTTCTGTTTCGAATTTAATAAAGAAAATGGGATTGATTTTACCTTTAAAACACCGTTTGATTTGGCTTCGATGTAACTCCGGTAAAAAAAAGTAATTTTGAGGTCGCCAGAATCTGGGTTTTCTGGGAATTTCACCGCCAGCAACGACAGACCACCACCGTGTTCATCAGTTTATGAAGAACACGATGAATGCTATCAGAGGAAATATCAAAACTGGTTTTGATCCATTTTGATAAGAAAAGAAAAAATGAAATTTGTTTATAATATTTATTATATATACTAACTCGTTTGATCTAACCTGAACCCGGTTATAACCCACGCCCTTCTTTCCCGGTTCTTGCGCCACAGCTTCTTTGTTTTAAATCTATTCAATTTCATCCTTTTTCTTTTCAGTTCGGCACTAAATTTTAAATTGTTTTCAAATTATCCCTTACATTTGGTTTTCTTTTAATTTAGTCCATAATACAAAATTTTTTATATAAATAAAATTAATTTCCCTTTTCTTTATTTAGCAATTATTTTAATAGTTAATTTAATTTAAGTTTTTGTTCTTGTATGTATATATTTGTATGTGTGTTAAACTTTAGGAATATGGACTTAAAACATAGAATAAAGACATGTATGTTGCAAAAGATTCTTCATTTTCAATAAAACACACTTAATTATATTTAAACTTAATAGTTAAAATAAATGTAGATGTTTCATTAGGGTTTAAATACCAAATTCTAAAAAACGATAACACACCTAATCTTTTCTCTGGTATGTTTTTTTTAAATGAAAACCTATTTAATGCGGTGTCTTATCAAACAGGAAAGACAGGTTAGCGCCAGGAGTGTTGGTGGTGATTAAAGTTCATTTCTCGAGCGATAAGGCCGTTAAAGTAGATTTACATTCATTAAGCGGACAAATAAATCAAAATTTTGTGAACTTGCAAATCCCAGTTTTTAAAGCTTTTTGAAATCAATTAGGTACTAGTTCTTGGGCGTTGTGGGGGTGCTAATCCTTCCCTACACATAACCAACCCTCGAACCTGTTTTCTTTGTTTTCCGTAGACCATAATGTTATTTTGATAAATAAAACGTTTTATCAAAATACCCTTGTTTTAAAAGTGATCCAATCACACTTTTTTTCAAAAAGATTGGTGGCGACTCCGTGTTTTTATAAGGTTTTCCAAAATGACAAAACTCCTAAAAAGGGTTGCGACAGCTTGGCAACTCCGCTAGGGAATTTTTTTGTTTTTTAAAAAATAAAAGAGGGTCAGACCACAAATTATTTTCAAAATGTTTTTTTAGAAAAAGGAATTTCCTGGAGTGAAGCGCGTATTTGGTGCTCCAACTTTGTCTCTTCTCTATTTGCTTCTGCTCGTAATATTATCAAACACTATATATTACAGAATATCTCTCTCATTATAAAGATCTTCTAATATAGAATAATTTTTGAATCAACACCTATGATTTGAAGTGAAATGTGAATATGAATTTAATGAGGTATTGATTGCAAAGTGCTCATCATAGAAAGACTTGCATTGGACAAAAAGGCTCGTTACACCAGATGCTGCTTTTTTAAGCTTTACAAATATTGATGAGCCCTAATTTCTTGACTTCGTCCAATAATTGAATCAGTTTTTCCCTCCTGGTATAGTGCCAGATTAATATTCTGACTCAACTGCATTGTTGCGTCGACCATATCCGCTACTTGCTAAGCCACTTTACGCGCTTAGGTAACAGCAATCTTCATATCATTATCCCAACATGAGTATCAGTTACCTTGTCTGACTCAAACTCTTCGAATGATCCACCATCTCTAATCTTCGGTGTACTCTTAGGACAACGTTCGAAATTCGTATGCTCTATCTGATCAGGAGATCGTTTATTCGTTATAATTGCCATCTACAACGATGGTCATTTGCGAAAATTAATACCTCATTTTATGCCATAAGAATGTAATGCAAAACAAATGTGAAAAAATAATAACAATCATAAAAGGAAATTGTGTCAGTATGGTAAATGTCATAATTGCAATGATGAATGCAGATGAAAATGTCGATTCTCAAACAGTCCTTAGAAAGACATTCATTTAAGGGAGAAGATGTCTGATTACAAGAAGTTGTAATAATGAATTACATATAACGACTAGTTTTTCATCTTGACATCTCGACTTCGTGAAGCAAGGCTCGCGCCCCATGTCTTAACGTTACTTCTGAAATGAGAGGCGATCTCACTGTTCTCTTCTTCTACTATTCAAAAGGTCTGGGATAGTGTAATCTATGTACTCATGGGCTTTCGAAACGATCATTAATCTGTGCAGACAGAGTGCAAACAATGGTCTCTTTAGGGGTGGATCTTGACAATCCAGTTTAAAAGGGCCCATTTAAAATTTTTAAAAATTTAGAGGCTTGAATCAAAATTTTCAAAGATTTTGAAAGGTTTAATTTAAATTTTTTATATAGTTAACTAAATTTTTTGAAACTTAGCAAGACCCCCTTTTAAAAAAAATTGGAAAGTGATTTAATTGAAATTATTTAAAAATTTTGAGATATAATAATTTTAAAAATTTTGGAAGGGCCAAATAAAATTTTCTAAAATTTTATTAAATGGGCTAAATGTGAAATTCTCAAATTTTGGGGGGTTGTGGCCTCCACTAGCTTCAATGAGGATTCGTCTCTGCATTCAAAATATGTCATTTCTACCTACAACACGTGTCTCACTGTTGAACTGTCTTCTTTCTTCATTTTTCTTTATTCGACCCAACTCAATACTGTAGCATTATCGCTCATGGTATTATAGACTTCTCTCTCATCTCGGATGCCCTCTAAATTGGAATGTTCTATGAATCAACATTTATGTATGATATGACATGCAAAAATGAATATGGAAAAAATGAAAGAAAAAAAGGAAAAAACATAAAACAAGTCAGTACAGTGTGATGATTAGATAAGTAAATTAAAATAAATAAATTTAATGTCGAAAAATAAAATAAATAAACTAAAGTAATTAACAATACATGTATGGTAAATAAAAGCATGTAAATATCAAACAAGACCTAAAAGGGTTACCGCTAAACGGGCAGAGTATCGGTATGGCTCTAAAAGGTGAGCTTTACGGTTCACTATATGGAGTTAGGTTCTAAAGTAAAGGGTACCTGAACTGTCGCTAAGACATCGATTCGGGGGGATACAACCCATATACCATACTGGGGTGTGAACCCCACGAAATATAAGGATTGAATCCCGAAAGCGAATTACAACACCATACGGAGGTGAATACCCCACTAAGCGAAATAATCATTCCCACTTAAACGGACGGAGCTCGGGAGGAAAGCTTATGCATGATGAAAAATATAGCAAACACAGTGCATATAAAAGTGGTAAACAAACAAGGTTAGGGACTAAATTTTAAATTAAATCGAATTTGAATTTTCTTAATAATTGTGATATGAACCCGACTAAGGCCTGACTCTCTATTTTTTAAAAAAGTATCCCCAACGGAGTCGCCATGCTGTAGCGACTAAAAAATCCGAAGTGTCCCACTTTTTTATAAAAAAAATTGATTAAATGGGAAATTCTTGAAAAAACTCGTATTTTTAAAATAAGACTTGGAGTGGCCACCGGTCACTTGGTTTAGGTAGACCGGACACCGAAAAATAAAACTAGAGATTCTAAGTTCGGGAGTTGATTACATGTGGGGAAGGGTTAGCACCCCCACCACGCCTAAAAATTGGTATCTAAAGGTTCGTATCATAATTATTAAGAGAAATAAAAATTCAATTTAATTTAATTTTAATTACTAAAAATGCATGTATGCATGACAACATTAAATTTGCCTCTATATCCACAGTACCAAAGGAGATGACACCCGGAGACCGGGATGACACTCCCACTAGAATACCGGAACAAAAGGCCTAATACTATATGCATATCAATATTAAATATTAAATGCATGAACATGGCGAATACACTCAAATAAAACATAATTTAAAGTACCAAAAGGGATGACACCTGGAGACCAAGATGTCACTCCTAATCAGATACCTAGACCCTAAAAACTAAATCTAACATGAAATACAAAATATATTTATTATAAAAGAATGTAAATAAAAAACATAATCAACAAAATTATATTACCTTATATCTAAACTAACATTGAATTAAAATACAAAAATAAGAATCGAATTTTCCCCCATTAAAAGCTCGAATGATGAACTTCGACGGACCCCTACCAAAATCTTCGTACCATGACCTGAAACTAACTCGATTGAACCTCAAAAGAATTCTCGATCGAATGATAGATTAGACCATCCAAAAAATAATTTTTCAGTAAGAACACAGCTCTCGAGACGGGCGAATAAAGGGCACTGCCCCTTTCACCCGACCATGACTTCTCCATGGCTTGCCTTTCCCAAAGGCTTCCCCCTGCGCTTTTTGTAGGCAAAGTGAAGGGTAGGGGTGATGTGGCTCAATAAGAGCCACGTGCTTTTTTTAATTATATATATTATTTTTATTTTATATATGTATGTTTAATAATATATTATTATATTAATTAGCAATAAGAGCCACGTGTTTAATGATATTATACAACACGGACAAAAATGAGTGATTATAATTTGCAAACGGAGCAAGTCTCCCACGAGACGAACACGCGTGTGGGATCCTCCAACCCTCATGGCTTCTCTCCTTCAGGGTCACGGGGCATTTATAAAGAGCACCAAAGAAGCAGTCTTTGATCTCACAGACACAGGACCACAAGTTGTACTCAACCAAAGAAGCATTTATAAAGAGCACCAACATTCATTTTCTCAACCCTCCTCTCACATCTACTCTTTGCCTCACAGCAATGTCACCTTATTCTCACCTCCGCATCCGCCGCCGGCCGGTGGAAACTTCTACAGACAAGCATTGGCATCTCCGCCATGCAGATGCAGCTCCTTCAAAACGACCGTGTCGTCATCTTTGACAGAACTGATTTCGGCAAATCAAATCTGTCTTTGCCAAATGGGATATGCCGCAATGACCCGACTGAGGCAGCTCTCAAACTGGATTGCTCCGCGCATTCGGTCGAGTACGATGTTTCGTCCAATAAGTTCAGGGCTCTCATGATCCAAACCGACGTTTGGTGCTCTTCTGGGGCTATCACGCCTGATGGTAATTGAGTCCAAGCTGGTGGCTTCAACGATGGTGATCGTAGGGTCAGGATTTTTAACACGTGCAGCAGCAGTGGCTGCGATTGGCAAGAAATACCGAATGGGTTGGCAGTAAGGAGATGGTATGCCACCAGCCATATCTTGCCAGATGGAAGACAAATTATTGTCGGTGCTCGCGGACAATTTAACTACGAGTTTATTCCTAAAAGTATTGTCGCCAACACATTCGATTTGCCTTTCTTGTTAGAAACCAATGATTTCGGCGCAGAGAACAATCTTTATCCTTTTGTGTTCCTTAATGTCGATGGAAACTTGTTTATTTTCGCTAACAACCGAGCTATTTTGCTTGATCATGTGAAGTATAAAGTTGTGAAGACGTACCCGACAATTCCAGGTGGCGATCCTAGAAGTTATCCAAGCACAGGTTCAGCTGTCTTGCTTCCATTGAAGGACTTGAAAACGGCAGCTATTCAAGCTGAAGTTTTGATGTGTGGTGGTGCTCCGAAGGGATCTTTTTTCCAAGCCTCGCGAGGTAATTTCGTTAGAGCTTTGAACGCTTGTGCCAGGATCACAATATGTCAATAACCGACCCCAACCCACAGTGGGTGATGGAGACTATGCCTTTAGCTAGAGTAATGGGTGACATGATATTGCTCCCAAATGGCAATGTTTTACTCATCAATGGTGCAAGCTCCGGATCAGCAGGTTGGGAAATGGGTCGGAACCCGGTTCTGAGTCCAGTCTTGTACCGGCCTGATAACAAAATTGGATCACGGTTCAAGACTCAAAAACCGACAACAATTCCTCGGATGTACCACTCCTCAGCAGTATTACTTCGTGATGGCAGAGTTCTGGTTGGTGGAAGCAATCCTCACGCATTTTACAATTTTACTAGTGTTTTTTTCCCTACTGAACTAAGTTTAGAGTCCTTCTCTCCAGCATATCTGGATGCTAAATTCAATGGTCTGCGACCGAAAATCGTTTACCCAAATTCAATGTCCGGGTTCAGATACAAAAAGAGAATAACAATTCGAGTGGTCATTACAGGAGAAGTTGCTGAAAACTCGGTGTCGGTAACAATGATGGCACCAGCTTTCAATACACATTCATTCTCTATGAATCAAAGGTTGCTAGTACTATGCGATGACAAAGTAACGGCGTGGGGGAACTCAGCATACAGCATTGAGGTGACGACCCCACGTTCGCGTAACCTTGCACCAGCAGGCTTCTATCTGTTATTTGTGGTCTATCAAGATATTCCCAGTCAAGGCATTGGGTCAAGTTGAAGTGAAGAAAATGAAAATCAAGTATTATAATATCCAAAAGTAAAGATTTGAGCTTTGTGTTGTATACTTATTACTGTCATTATTGCTCTTCCGGGATGTAACCCGGTGTTGTTCTAATTATATATGTATATTTCAGCCATCTCTGCTCATTGCTTTTGTAGAACTAGGATACCAGACAAGTGCATTTACAAACAATGTTGCAGAGATCAATAAAGAGGATCCGTTTTAAACCAACTGTTCTGATGTTCTTATCCATCTTGATTGCCTGAAAATGGTGGTTGAAGCCAGCCATTAAAGCACATCTTGCATTCTATACGGAAATTTCCTCCACTTCATATTTTTAATGTTTTCTTCTTTTTTCTAATATACTTACCGCAGCCTTCACCATGGCATCCAATGTACTCTATTACACTAATACTATAAATTGTTTTTCCAAGTACTGGTAGCCGTAGGTCCGAGAACAGCCAAAAAGGCGGAATTGGTAGGCTTAGCTCTTATTATTAAGTCCTTGGTTGGCTTTTTTGGATAAGTCGTACAAATAATGCAATAACCAGTCTAATCATAGATAGTACTATCGTATCAAGATGGTTTATGAAAAAAGACGAGTTGTTTTTCGACTTGGCATTAGCATGGCGCCAAGCATGAACCAATCCCAGGAAAAAGAAGCAAGTGAAAGCGATAATAATTTTCTTGAATTTAAGCAGTCGAAACAGTTAAAAGCAAGAAGAAAGGATGTAGGGAGTAGGGACTATGAAAGTGATTGAAAACTACAGAGTGATGTGGGAGTCGCTTTCGGTTACAAACGAAGTTGATGTGAGTGTGCTTAGGCAATCGTTGCGTCTACCCGGTCCATACCATGACGCAAACAGCATGCAAAAGAGGAAAGGACAAAAGCCCATGTAGTGTCTGCAAAATACAGGTTGGGATTTGGCCCAACATGATGACCCAAAAGATGCAAATATGAAGCCCAATTATCAACATGCTCAATTAAAAGAAAAATATCAGGAAAAATCTCAGCGTATTTCATCCATCAAGAACTTAGAGAACAATAAAAATCTAGTTCATAAAGCCAAAATAATTAGCAAGGATGGTCAACAAACGGATTCTCAAAGGAAAATAAGGTGGGATGATCACCCATTGTCTCAGTATATTCTAATGGATTGCGAAAATCTTTTAAATATTTTGTAACCCAGTATGTTTACAAAGAAAACAATCCATTAAAATGAAGTAAAATTTAAGCACGCTCCCCACGAGTGCGCCTGGCAAGTTGAATATCCTTGGGCATGATCGTGACCCTCTTGGCATGGATTGCGCACGGATTGGTATCCTCAAACAAACCCACTAGGTATGCCTCCGCAGCCTCCTGCAATGCCAGCACCGCATGACTCTGGAATCTCAAATCCGTCTGCAAAAAGAAAATTACGAGAATTGGGGAATTAGGGTTTTGGTTTCTTGTAATTTTCTAAGAAAATATACCTTAAAATCTTGCGCGATTTCACGAACAAGACGCTGGAAGGGCAACTTGCGGATCAAAAGCTTCGTGCTCTTCTGGTATTTACGGATTTCACGAAGAGCAACGGTTCCAGGGCGATAGCGATGGGGCTTCTTCACTCCGCCGGTGGTAGGCGCTGATTTCCTTGCAGCCTGTGATCGATTGATTTCAGTTGAAGCAAAAAATTATAACCGGATTCCCTAAATTTACTAGCAACAATACCGATAAAATATGAAAACCGAAACCCTAACAACTCTATACCTTGGTGGCGAGCTGCTTTCTGGGAGCCTTTCCACCGGTCGATTTGCGAGCGGTTTGCTTTGTACGAGCCATCTTTTACAAATCAAACAATGAAAGAATCTGAAAAAGCAACAACCCAAAAGAAGAAGAATCAGATTAACCAATAGAGATAAAGAAAAAACAAGAATACGAAAGCTTAAAAACGCCTCTTACCTCCAAAAAGGTCAAGGCTTTGGTTTTGGGGTCTGAAATTTGGGAAGGATTAAGAGGTGGGATTGCACAATATATAGGCATGGGAGGCAATTCAAGTCGGTTTAACTGTCAACCGAGGGATAAATATGGAACTACAAAAGAAGTTTCTTTCAACGACGCTCTTGTAGAGAGAGAATTTGATAGATTCCTCCATGGTAAGATCATAGCCGTTTGCAGAATAATATTTGTTTTTCTTCTGAATTTTAAAGGGTTTTTTTTTTTTTGCCTTCAATACATAATCTGCATAGTTCCACCTTTCCCTTTTTGTGATATCCAGGATCTTCTGCCCCTAAACTGATATGATGCTTACTCGACTGAATATCACCCTCACGTTGGTGTCTTAAAGTTTTGCCAATTGACAACTTCTTGGGGTATGATGGATGATGGTGGGCATTGATATGATGCATTTTTAATGGATGCTCTTAGTGGTGCAGAATGGCATTATGGGTAATCTCCCCTGTGATTTATGTGTTCAATTTCAACAGTTGCTTGCAGTGGCTGATGCATCAGCCTTCAATGAAGCAGATAATTGCAAAAATGGTTGAAAGAGATGTAGAGCAATTCAAGAAAGGAATTTAGTGGTTTATGAGAAAAAGGCAGCCATGGGAAAGAGAGATATGGCATTCTTGCAGAGCAATGCAACGATTGCTGAGCAAAGAGCAAAGTAGTGCTATAGTGGAAGGTGATATTGCCATAGCAAATCTTCAGTATCGGGGGAACTCCTTGGCATCTAGTAATATGTCCTTTGGTCCATCAAGGTTCCAAATCTCGCGTGGGGGGTGAAGAACATGCAACATCCACAGCAAAATGTTCAGCATCTATCTCAAGGGAAATGCTTTCGAGTGATGTCCTACAATGACACCTGCCACGTCTGAAACTGCAAAGTTAAAAACAAGGGTAAACTACACCGGTGACCATCCAATTATTTGGGAATACTTATTTAACCACAGAACTAAGTAATTCGTCAACCAAGATCACTAAACTTATTAAATTGACCTATTTTATCTACCGCCATTAAAAAACTAATAGAAGAGTGACGAAAGGGTGATGTGGCCGTTAACAAAAATTTGTAAAATTATACATTTGATCCATGTTATTTACTTATTAAATCAATTTGATCTTAATTTTATTTTAATTAAATAAAATTAATCATCTAATTTACTAACATTTTAATTTATTTTATTTAATATATTTTTTCCTCCAATCAGGTGGTGACATGTGTTATCACTTGGTTAAAGGAAAATTAAAGAAAAAAAAAATGAAAGACCAGCTTTGGGGTGGTTCAATCTTAAGACCAAGGGGTGTTATACCCATGTCTTTACCACTATACCAAGCAGCTCCTAAAAATATAAATTGCACCCTTTTATATACATATCTTATAGTGCAGTAAATTTTAGGGGAAAAGAAGTAAAAATTGTTGAAAGGAGACTCGAACTTAGATCACTTGAGATGTGTATAATCACAAACATTAGATTTAATTTAAATTTGAAAATTATTAAATATTTGATTTTAAAAAATATTCAATTTAAAAGAAAAGAAATTCTATTTAAAATATTCAAATACTTTTCTTTTTCATATTTAAATTAAATCGAATATTTATTAAAATATTAAATATTGAGTTTAAAAAATATTTAGTTTAAAAGAAAAGAAATTTGATTTATTAAAATATTACATATTGGATTTAAAACTTTCCCTTTCTTTTTTCTATTGAAAAAAAAAATGTGGATTTTCAGTGAGAAAAAGTAAAAAATCAAGACAAATAAATTAGAACCATTAACTATTAATTATTGACTGCAAATTTATGGACGATTCTTCTTCACTTGTCTTTTTCTAATGGTATAAGAAAATAAAACTGGATACATAACCAATCAGTATTGATTTTTTTCAATAAAAAAACTTTCTGAATTTTAATTATATTATAATAATATAACAACAATTATGCGACTATGTAAACCCTAGAGCATAAGTTGTTACACAGTTATACTTATCTAATGAGGTATTTTATCTATCTAGATATGATGTTCATAGGGAATCTATTTTTTCCGGATCAGTCCAAAAAAATCGTCTTTGAATTTTTGGTGCAGAACAAAAAAAATAAATTGAATTCAAAGTTGGGTCGAGTGAATAAATGGATAGAGCTCCGCGGCCCCAATTATAGGGAAACAAAAAGGAACGAGCTTTTGTTCTCAATTTGAATGATTACCCAATCTAATTAAACGTTAAAAATAATTAGTGCCTAATGTGGTAAAGGGTTTTCTCATGAGTAAATTATCGATTTTTTTATAAGCCCTAATTATTAGTTATTCCCTTTTATGGGTTAGACATGAATGTGTAGAAGAAGCAGTATATTGATAAAGAAAATATTTTTTTTTTCAAAATCAAAAGAGCGATTGGGTTGAAAAAATAAAAGATTTCTAACCGATTTTTTATCCTATAACGAACATAAATCAATTAGATGGCAAAAGATAGGATAGAGAATACGTTGATGAACCTACTTGTCTCCAAGGTATCTATTCTTTTCTCACTATAGTCTAAAGAAATGCGCCGAGAAAGGGTGGATGTATAGAATCTTTCAACGAGATAGTCCTTTTTCAACTCTATCAAAACGGAATCTATTCCAAACATATATGTCATGTTTCCTTACTTCGACATGGTACAAATATCTAAATTTGATATTTTTAGATACTTTTTCAGACCTATTGCCGATACTAAGTAGCAGTCAAAAATTTGTATCCATTTTTCATGATATTATGCATGTATCAGATATATCATGGCGAATTTTTCAGGAAAAAATTGTGTCCACAATGGAATATGATTCGAGTAAGTGTTTACATAATTTTTTTCTGTCCGAAGAAATGATTCATCGAAATATTTGATTTAAAAGAAAAGAAATTTGATTTAAAATATTAAATTGAATTTTTAAATTAAATCAAATATATAAATTAAATAGAATATTTAAAATATTAGATTTAAATTTATTTTCTTTTAAACCAAATATTTTTAAATCGAATATTTAATATTTTAATAAATATTTAACTTAATTTAAATATGAAAAAGAAAAAATATTAGAATATTTTAAATTGAATATTTAAATTAAATAAAATATTTAAAATATTAGATTTAAATTTCTTTTCTTTTAAACCAATATTTTTAAAAGCAAATATTTAATATTTTAATAATTCAAATTTCTTTTCTTTTAAATCAAATATTTTTTAAATCGAATATTTAATATTTTAATAAATATTTAATTTAATTAAAATATGAAAAAATACTCAATATTTTAAATCGCATTTCTTTTCTTTTAAATTAAATATTTTTTAAAATCAAATATTTAATAATTGTGAAATTTAAATTAAATTGAATGTTTGTGTGATTAAATCGAATGTTTGTGTATATAAAAGGGTGTAATTTATTTCATTAAAAGTAGCTTGTTGTTGTGGTAGAGTTATGGGTATAATATGATTTGGTTCTAGGTTCAAACTACCCCAAAGCCATTTTACTATTCTTCTTTGACACGTGTCATTATTTGATTGATTGATTACTTTTATTTAATTAAGATAATAGGTAGTTTACCCCAAAAACAAAGCTTTAAAACCTACTAAAAAGGTGAAACGAGAGAACAGATGCAGTGGCGGTGATGATTTCAAAAAACATGTAGTGAGACAAATTCTGATTGAAAAGGTCAGGATTTGGGGTTGAATCAAGTCATATTCGCCTACTCAACAAATGGGGAAATGGGGGATGTCAATCGTCATGTTGCATGACAGCAATGTCAATGTATCCTTTGCCAAAAGCTCCGACCAAAAAGCATGCTCCAATCGGTTGCAGAAAGACAAGTGGAAGGGCTATCAACAAGCCTGCTTACCCGACTCACAGCTGAAGGCCAAGTTTAGTCCAATTCTGTTGATCTTAAGGACCATTGGGTCAAGCATGGTGGGGGCCATTTTAGTTGATACTCATGTTAGCATCTTTCAAGCCCGTTACAGCAATGAATGAGAAACAAGTGATTTTGAAATAAGCTTAGTTATTGCCAGGCGAACTATACCATAGTTTCAATCCTCCATTCATAATTTTATGACTTCCCTTTACCATTGCTATGGCAAAGGGTCGTTTAAGCGTTAAATGGTAATGGGCAAACATCATTCAGGCCAGACTAATCCCTGTTTGGAACCAAAATCATGGCAGCAACAGGTTTAGGGCTGCAAAACACAACAAAAAACTAACCAGACTAATCCCTTGAGGAGCAGCTGGTAGTTAAAAAGAGGATGAAAAATATGCATCAGTTATGTAATCGTTGCACTTGATTTAGCCACGTGTTTCATGTTTTGGTCTTTGATTCTGCTATTTGAGTACTACAAATCTAAATTCTGCTTTAAACCGATAAAGGCCGAGGCTTTTGTGTTTGTCATTTTTCCCGTTCAAAACCATTTCTGTAAATCCAAAATCTGATTTTAATAAACTGAAAAATGTACTTTCGGAAGAAACACAAAAGAAACGAATGCAGACATGTAAATTTTCGAAAATCAATTTGTTAAAATCAAAGTTCTTCAGTCTGTGTCAGATCACAAGATGTCATCACAACGAAACAAATCAGACAGGGATAACTGATTTAAAGGTTTTCTCATCATACACAGAACTGTAAGAAAACGTGCCGTTGAGTTCACAAGTTTTTCAACAAATTCATGTAGAACCAACAGAACTAAGAAAATTACAAAAAAAAAAGGAATTATAAGCTCAGCGTCAGATTTCAAAGAGATATCAGCACTTAAATCAGACAGGGATAACTGCATTTTTCATCTCTCTCGTCATCCGCAGAAAAAAGCAAAGGTAATACAAAAAATAAAAAGAGAGGCATCAGATCTTCCTATTCAAATAAACCAATCTTGAAACTCGATATGAATTATCGAGTATTCAGCGATTCGAATATTCATCATTGCCTTCGTTTTCATATAAAAGAAGGAAAAAGAAAACGGGAATGAAAACACAAATCATTTACGAGTAAAACAAAACTACAAAAAAAATAACCTTGCTCTGGTAGAATGAAACCCTAAAACCTAGTATAAAGTATAAACTAAAGAGAAGAGGAGCGAAGACGGCTGACGCGGGCAATTGTGAATTAGGGTTTCAGAAACGATGATTTCCTCGAATCCCAACCACGTTTTATAGCCGCTCCTTTGTTCGTTCAGGGTGAAGAGTGGAGAGTTATATCAGTAGAAATTAGGATATGGACTTTCTTACTTGTCATGGGCCTAACAATATGGGCCGCAAACTCGGTATGAGTAAACTTTCGACATGAGCCTAAGAAATCCTATGATGAGAGAAAGATTTGAAGCCCCATTTTGGGGCATCAAAATGTGGTTTTAGCAAATGATGGAATTGTCATGCACCCAAAATGTCTTATGAGAGCTTGGATGTTGGAAGCATGGGTGCTATGGACTTTGGGCTGTTAGATCGGTAAGGAGAATGAGGTTTGCTTGGTTGTCTTAATTTGCATAGATTGACCCAACCCATGTTAAAAATCTCAATTTAGTCCCTTAATATTTGAAGATCAAGTGTTCCCTTCCAATTTCAATTCTAATTAAGAAAAAGCTTAACAACTTGTCCCTCTCATGAATCATGTCATGCAGTGGAATCCGTAGACCTTTACACCGACGAGGATTAATTTTATAATTTAACTAGATCCCGACATGATAATATCACAATAAAATCAAATCACAATTCGAATTTAAAAAAGTATTATTTGCTCGATCTCAGTCTAAATATTTAATTAAAAATATGACTCTGATACAATTAGAGTTAACATAAATTTCATTTATCACATTTTTTGTCAAAATAGAAAAAATATCAAATGTCAGAATGATTTATTTTATGTGACATTTAAAAGCATTTATGTTGATGATTATAAAGCTTTCAAAAAAATGTTGATGGTTAGAATATTAAGTGGGTCATGGAATGATTATGGGAAGAAGAGGAGTTTGGCAGTTTGCTTAGGGAAATTAAACAAAGGAGGGAAGAACGACGGGGAATCCCCGCACACGGGGATGGATCAGATATGGAGAAGGTGAGTACTCAAATTTTAATTGTTTCTTATGTTTTAGGAAATAATTGACTTAACAACTACTTTTAGAGACGAACACTTTTTCTCCTTAGTGGTGGGTTTTTGCCACTTCGTCCCTTAAATTAGATGAAAACCCATTAAAAGCACACAAGCTTTGAAAGCTATATCAAGTCTCCTCGAGTCCTCGTGGTGTTCAGACTTACATCTTCACATAAAGGTGTGAACAACTGGATTAAGCTTGTACCATAAGCGGCTAATTGCGCAAAGATTCAGGATGTATGCTTGCATGCATGTGCCATGGTTTAACATCTTTAATGTTGACTTCAGTCATTAAACCCTAGGTAATCTTCAAAGAAACACCCAAAATTTTGAAATGTTACTATTTAGACACTTCAATTTTTGAATGTTTTAAATTAGGTCTCTTTCTAATAATTAAAAGTCGTCAAATTTTGTAACTTTTAAATGTTTCAGTTAGATCCTTTGAAAACATTAAATTAAAACCCTTCAATTTAAAAAAAATTATTATTCGCATTTAGTTGCCCATAATTACTTTGAGTGATAGTTAAACCATCATTGGACATTGATGACTGAATCATATATATAACAAATAATATAAACATATCTTATTTATATCATCAGTCAATGCTCTTTTTTAACTGGTAATCCAATCTTTTAACTTTTATTTTTTAAGTAAGATATCAATCTTGTTCGTTTTGTCCGGTAACATTGACTAGAAATAAAAAAAAAAATAGGAGTAAGCAATAATTCATAGGTTTTTAATCAGTATTTCTCACATGAACATTTATAGGGTTCAGTGTATCAAAAGCAAAATACATATTGAAACAAATACCATGGAAGTTGTCTTTTGTTATATTTGTTTCACCATTATTATGCTACAAATATTATTATATAGTCAGCCAAAAGACATTTGGGAATTGCTTCACCAACCATCCACAACATATAACAGCAGACACACCGCCTGGTAATTGTCACACTTTGAATTGAAGGGCACTCCCAATTCCCCCCTTTTCCAGAAGGCCTATTTTTTTCTCTATTCTCAAAGTAAAGCCAATCCCAAACAGCCAAAGACTATTTTTTTCTCGGTTAATTTTCCGGGGAAATGTCGGCGGGGTGCAGTAAAATCCGCCACATTGTGAGGCTTCGACAAATGCTGCGGCGGTGGATAAACAAGTCCTGCATCTAGGGGCGGGTGGGCTTACGAAGATTTGACCTACCCCAACTTTTTATGGGATAATTATGTTTTTAATCTTTGAACATTTTGAAACTATTCAAATTAAGTCTTGGTTTCTTCCAAAAAAATTTAAAATTAATGAAATTAAGTTTTATCAAATTTTTTAGTCTAATTATTTTTTTAAGATACACCGATTTTAAAATTAATGAGATTAAATCTCAACCCCTATTTTAAAGTTATTTTTAATGGATTGTTAATTTTAAGAATAAGTAATTTGACCCCTCTTATAATTTCATTCTCGTTTCGGCTCCTCCTATAATTTCATCCTAATTCCGGCTCTGCCGCATGTCCACCAGCCGCCTCCCATCCGATATTCCGGCTGGACACGTTGCAGTTTGCGTTGGGACGAGTTGCAGAAGATTCGTGGTGCACGCCACCCACCTGAACCATCCCGTCTTTAAGAAACTCCTTGTCGAAGCTGAGGAAGAGTATGGCTTTACTAACCAAGACGCATTGACAGTTCCCTGCGACGAGTCCGTTTTCGAAGAAGTGATCCGGTTCATATTTCGGTCGGAGTCAGGCCAGTCCGGTAAGTTGGTGAACACCGAATACTTAAAAGGGAACTACGTGGGAAGAACTAAGTTCGATCAGTGGACAGAAACTCGATCGTTGCTTCGTGGGTGTAAAGAAAAAGTGGGAAGAGAAAGGCAAGATTTTTTACTCAGTTTCTGGAAAGCTGGAGTGAACAATTGAGTTGGATGAGATTTTTACTTTTAAAATGTATTGTAGTTGGGGATTGGGGAAAGTTAGAGGGTTTGTCTAAAATGAAACTGTTAAAATAAGACGGTAAAAAAATGCTTTTAAGAATTTATATATCAACTTTTATATATATACAAAAATACTTTAAAAAATGTTAAGTATTTGTGTATATATTTTTATTATTTTTATAAATATTTTTGTACATCCTCTTTTTAACGCTTCTCACTCAAAAATTACTCGAGAATTAGGTAATGTAAAATGGTTTGAGAGAATGCATGGAGATGGCAGTAAAAGCGGATAAATTATCTGCTGAGTCGTCCCGGTTCAAGTCGTAATAGAGGCGAAAAAAGAAGAGGTTAAAGACTATAACCGCTGAATTCATGAAAGAAAAAATTAATAATAATGTTAAAATAAAATTTCTGTTATCAGAATTTATATTTTATAAAATTATCATTGTGATACATTTTCTTTTTAACTAGTCAAACTTTCGATATTAAAGTAAAAATATTTACATGAAAATTTATAGGAGATATATTTTTATTTATATAATTTTCTTTTATAAAGTTTTTACACAAATAATTAAATATAACTTTTAATGTTACAGTACAATATTATATATTTGAATATTTGTAATTTATTATAATCATATATTTGAAAAATAAAAAACAACAAATTCATAAACTTCTATAATAATCATCATATTCGTTACTAAATCAAATATACTAATAACTAACTATAAATATTATATTTATGTGTTTTATTACTCATTTATATTCTTTTTAAAATAAAAAACCATTCTTTAAAATCCAAAATTTCAAAAAAAAATGTATTGTGATTTAAAATTGAATAATACATATTTTTACCAAATAAATAAAAAAAATATTTTTTTAAAAAATAATGTTAAAAATTATTTCTAATATTTATTATTATTTTAATGATGAGTGGTGAGAATTGTCTAATACCTAAAAATATGATAGGAATGACATTCTCACCATTTTATGTGAAAAAAAATACTATTGAAAATGTAGTACTACACTTTATAGGGAATTCTCATAAACTAACGTGAATATATAATTTCGAAAAAAAATATTTTCTTTGATAATGATTTTTTTTTACGAACCAAACGATACTAGTAAACAATGTTTAGGTTTGTATTGTCCGCTTTTCAAACAACTAAAGTAAGCTCGTTCGGTCTCATTTGGATGGATCGTTGGATTGCGACTACACATACCACACGTCCACACCCCTCACTCACCGCCCCTTTTCTATTTCTTTTTAGGCTTCAAACAAACATATGCACTCCCATCATGATTTCAGCAACCTTTTACCGAGGGCGAAAATTTTAATGTCTAGGTTTAAGGTTTAAAAATAAAAAGATTTAAATTATAAGTTATAGAATTTAAAAATTATGGTTAGAATTTAAAATTAATATTTAATGTTTAGAGTTTAATATTTAAGAGTTTAGTGTTAAGAATTTTAATTTTGAATTTTAACTTTAAATTAAATATGTTTGTGTAAAAAAACTACACTGCATATATATATATATAGAGAGAGAGTTATCGTCTTAATTTTAAATTCGTTTGATAAAAGGGATAGTACCCAAATCCGAAAATCTCATTTGATTTTGCTTTATGTTATGTCGTGTTTATAATATTTTTTTTTATTTCATGTATCTCTCAATCTAATAATTGAGTCCTGAGGAATTCAGTCACGAAAAGTACGTATTTATAATATTTCAGTCAACCCAGGAATGTCAATTTATTTTATCTACATATATCTTTAATTATCAGCTTAAAATACCATTAAGCAAACAATTCACCATCTTTAATTTCGAGTCTAAACTGTTGTTAGAATATAATACAAAATTATTACTTGGTATATCGTAGAAAAATAATTTCACAAATAATATTAAGACAGTAGTCATGGGTAGTTCTGAACATGTTCTACATGTACGATTGCACAGAGCCTCCGAAAAAAAGTGGGTCTCAAAATAAGTTGTTTAATATTTTATATGTAACCGTTTTTTAAAAGAATTATTAATCCAAAATATTAATTGTGGTCATGGGTGATTCAATTATATTAATTTTGTTTTAAAGACTAGATTAAAAGTAGAATATGGCAAACGAAAGCTAACCTTAAAGATGTAAAATATAGTTGTTCTTGTCATATTTGTTACATGATATTAATCTCAAATCTCATTATAATATTTTTAAAATAATATTAAAAAATGTGAGTTATCTGATGTTGAAAAAAATAAACTATTTGTTGAGCTAAAATTACTTACGAAACTTTTACCCAAAGATAAAAATAGGAGAATATAGTTATTAAAGTTTTAAATTGTTTTTTTAAAGCTTTTCAAAATTGAAGCGTGTGAACCCATACTTACAAACAACTATGTTAAAGAATGGCTAGATGGACTTGTTTTGACGGTAATTAAGAGTGGTCTTTTAGAAGAAGTTGATATTAGAAGCGTTGTAGGTGATTTTACTTAGAAATATAAAAAAAATTATTTTAAGTGAAAATATTAGATTTTAAGATGTTCGTAAGTAATTTTTATCTTGCTCAAGAGAGTATTCTAACATCCTTTATTAAGGGAACTTTATTTGGAAAAAAACTGTATGCCTTGTTCATATTATAAATTAAGGCACTCGTTTTAATAAATTGCAGAGAACCCCTTAGATCTTTGCACCACCATTGATATCAGTCAATTAAAATAATTTAAAACATTTATCATCATCTTAACACCGATTGTGAAATTACTTTTTTACATCAACGAAGTACGAAATAATAACTCTATAATATATTTAGAAACATAATTTAAATCTTATAAGGTATATATCACATTTAACATAATTAATTACGCGAGTTTCCAAGTGAATTAATTATTTAATTGGCAAAATTGCATAGACTAATTGTGAATGAAGTCATTGATGACGAACTTATTTTTTACTGCCTACGCTACGCGCCATAACTAGAAATCTGTTTAAGGTAGTATTTTTTTTTTCAGGATAACTTTAAGATGTTATTAATTAAATTGTTTAATGAATAATGATAATGTATTTTTTATAATTTATTTTCAAAAATTTCATAAATA
Source organism: Hibiscus mutabilis (assembly GCA_019671005.1). Taxonomy (NCBI): domain Eukaryota; kingdom Viridiplantae; phylum Streptophyta; class Magnoliopsida; order Malvales; family Malvaceae; genus Hibiscus; species Hibiscus mutabilis. Next base: position 57,830 of record JAGYYJ010001884.1, on the reverse strand, counting down.
TTAATAAATGTTAATCATGATTAACATGGGATCCCCCCATAAACCTTACAAATTAAATTGATCCTCAAGCTAGGGGGAGTGCAAATTACGATTAAAATTTAAACGTGACATTTTATTTTGCATTATTATTGATGTGAGGCCATCCATATCCATGATCCATGCATGTGCATGTGCATGTGCATGTGCATGTCTTCTCTTACAACATTTTATTTGGGGCAGAAATGTTCGATTAGATGCATCCAAAGACATACATATAAACATACTTCATGGTTCATATTTGAGGGCAATAATGTAATGCTACAAATAGCAATTATTTCCTGTTTCAATCATAATAGAACCCTTACTTTTGTGTCTTTATGGGCTACCAAAATTTCAGACAAATTTCCATCATTAATAGAATAACCATAGCTGCAATATATAACCATTTGAGAGGAGGTACCTCATTGAAACAAGATTTTAGAATGGATGTCACGACTGATTCATATTATAAGATACAAGTTTCATAAGGTTTTGTCATTCAAAAGTGTCTTTAAAATTTTGAACTTACTATGGTAAAAAAAATAAAATTATTTAGTATATTTCAAAAAATTCTACATTTTTTATTTTATCTTTTATGGGTTTAAATACAAAGACTTAGTACTAGGTTTGTAAGAGAAAAAATATGATGGTGGTATCGCGCATATAAGGTTTGGCCAAGAAGTTTCATTCAGTTGAAATCAATTAATTTTCCCATGTGCACGAACCAGGGACCCGATCTATTTTCATTATTATTTTGAAATTCATTTTTAACCATTTATTTTTTTTTAATTAATTTTAACCATTCATTTTAAATGAAAGTATCTTTATTATTAACTACTCATTTTATTTTTGACTGATTTACCCTTGCCTAATGGCTACTTTTAGATGTCTTTTTTGGGCATGCATGATACTATAAATATCATACACATATGCCTTCAAACATAATCTCAAAGTAGAATCATCTACTTACTTTCTTCGCATCTCTTTCATTTTAAACATGTTTTAAAGCTAAGTATTCATTAGTTCTTTACTCTTTCTGTTGCCTGCTTCGACAAAAGTGCTTGTTGAATTCTGGAGGGTACGCTTCACCGCGAAATATCCTTAAAGACAGTGTCTAGTGCACGCCTCAAACAAGTCTTATTTTCAACCTTTTTCGGTTTACCAAACATTTTTTTCCTACACTTACATCACATTACAACACAAAACATATGAGTGTACTATTCATAGAAGATATATCCATATCATAATTTGTTTTTCCGAAGAGTGCACTAATATATTCCTATGTCGGATCTAAAAATATTTTTGAGGATGTACACACATAAAACTTCAAAATCTCATGGTAGACAGAATTCATAAAAATTAAAAATTTTAAGAACTAATTCATAAAAATTTTTAAAAAATTAAAGTTAAATGTATATAATTTAGAAAATTCAAGGTGGGCATGCGCCTACCTCAAACTGTAGTGATGTCCCCCTCGCTAAAAAAAAGATGTTTTTGTTTTACTTTATAATGTCTTCTGCTTGAGATTTATAAAACTCGTGTTTTATTTAAAAATAGAGTACCCACCGGCCACTCAAGGTGGACCGGACACCGTAAAAACCAGAGATTTAAAATTGATGGGTTCGGGAGTCGATTACGGATGGCGAAGGATTAGCACCCCACACCGCCAAAAATTGGTACTTTAATAATTACCGCTTTATTAATATTAGACTTTTCGGATTAAAGTGACGATTAAATTAAAATTCGGTTATATGTACGAGTAAATTTTAAAAGCCCCGTTATCCGAGAGTAAACGCCCAACCACTATCACTACGCCTGATACTGGCCCCGTTTACGCTCGGATAAAAGAGCACCGCATTGACAATTATATATTTCCGAAACTGAAAATAAAATAAATACAAAGTATGAATAATTAAAACATAAATAAATACATGTACATATATATATACATAATATATATATATAGTGTAAAAAAGGCTATATAAATATAAATATGTAGTGATATATATAAATATAGAAAATTTGTTAAAACTTACGCATATATGACAATTTAAAAACTATATCATATATATATATAAGGTACTATACTAGTTATTATAAATAAAGAAAACATTTAAAATATAATATATTAATATTTACTAATTACCACACATATAATACGTATAACAAAGAAACAATCAAATATATATAGTATATAAGATACAAGAGAAATATATATATATATATATATATATATATATATATATATATATGCAAGAAATTAATGGCATAAAGGCAAAGATTAGTGACTATATTAAACTAAAAGGAAAGTTAAATGCATAAATTAAATAAAAAAGGGAAAAAAGAGATGAAATCAAAGATGGTATAAAAAAGGGGAGCAATGTGGTGATTATCCCATTTAAAAACCAATTTAATACATTCCCTTCATCTCCTACAAAGCCGTCTCATCTCCCTCTGTTTTCATTTGACAACTTACATTCTCAACTAAAGGGGTGAGGATGAAACGACAATGGAGAATGTTTTGGTGATGGTCGGATGATGGTGGAAAGCTGTGGTGAGCTCGGGTTTTGAATGGCAGTGGGGTTTAAGTTTAGTTAGAGACCAGTTTTGGTTCAAGAGGTGAGCTTGGTTTTCCGAAATGATGGAGGTTTTTCTCACGGGAAAGCTGGTTCGGTGAAGTGGTGATGGAGATGTGATCAAGGGAGTTGGGAAGATGAGAGCTTGGCTTCTTCGTTGATGGAGTTTTTTTTGTTCTAAAATGGTGTCCAAAGAAAATGTGGAGTATCAGTGGCCGGTTGCTTCTTCTTTGTTTTCCTTTGTAGTGTAGTTTTTTGAAGTGGATCAAGAGGGGAGGTTGAGTGGAGTGTGGGAATGAGGAATAGGGAATAGACATGGGTGCAAGGGTGGCAGGGCATGGTTCTCTGCATGGAGACCATGCCTTGCTTTTTTTTGGAAATTTGGTTTAAATAGGGTAGATGGTTCGAATATAATTTAGGGTTCGGACAAAAATGGGTATTACAGCTGCCCCTCTTTGCTCATTGTTGTGTAACATGAATAGAGCAAAGACAAAAAATAATCATTTTTGTCCGGTCTGGCTGAACTTCTCTCCTTTTGATGCGTGTCTTTTTTCTTCGGTAAACCTTCTTTCTCTTCGGTGCAAGTCTTCTTTCTTGTCTTGGTTGATCCACCTTGTTACTCTCGGGGAAGCAAAGTTCTTCAAAATGGGGGGTTGTTTGTTGGGGGAGCAAAATGAGTTCAGCTTGCTACATTATTGACGACGATAATACCTAGAAAAGATTCGACCCAGTTGCAACACTGACGAAGAAACATGATCTACAAAATTCGATCCAGCTGCGACATTAACGGGGAGGCAAGATCGATGGATGAAAGTTCTGATGTCTGATTCAGCTACAACTCTGACGAAGAGGCAAGATCAGAAAACTGACAACTTTTTCCTTTTTTTCTTGTTTTTTTGTTGTTGTTTTTTTTTGTTGTTTCTATTTTCATCATGGTAATATGAGAGTAAAAATGACCTGGCTACAACACCGATGAAGAGACCGGGTCAAAAGATAGATGTTAGACCCCACTATTCCAGCAACGGAGAAGTAAGATCGGAGAACGTTGGTAACATAGACTCAACCACCCCATCAGCGAGGGGTTGGATCGGATAATGTCGACCTGGAACCGGCTACACCATCAGCGTAGAGCAGGATCAGAGGACGACTGCAACTTGGACCTAGCCACTCCATCAGCGGAGGACTAGATCGGGCGATGAAAGTTGATAAATTTTGAATTTTTCATTTTCATTTCTTTTTTTTCATTTTTTCTTTTCTTTTTATTTTTATTTTTCTTTTTATATTTTTATATTTTTCTAATTTTTTCTTCTTTTTATTTTCTCTTTTTTCTTTTTCTTTTTTACTTTTTTTAATTTTTTCTTCTTTATTCTTTATTCTTTGATTTCTTTTTCATTAATAAAAAGGACTTGAAAATCAGTAAAGTTGGATTTATCAACGGAGAAGCAGAACATTAACTGGAACCCTACTACACCATCAGTGGATAAGTAGGACAGCAGCAACTCGAACCTAGCCACTCCATCAGCGAATGACTGGATCGGATAATGATGACCAATAATCGGCTACACCATCAGCGGAGAGCAAGATTAGAGGACAACTGCAGCTTGGACCTAGCCACTCCATCAGCGGAGGACTAGATCAGATAACAACGACCTGGAACCGGCTACACCATCAGCGAAGAGCAGGATCTGAGGACGACGACAGCTTGGACCTAGCCACTCCATCAGCGGATGACTAGATCATATAATGACGACCTAAAACCGGCTACACCATCAGCGGAGAGCATGATGTGAAGATGACGGGAGCTTGGACCTGGTCACTCTATCAGTGAAGGACTGGATTGGACAATGACGACCTGGAACCGACTATACCATCAGCGGAGAGCAGGATCAGAGGACGGCGATAGCTTGGACCCAGCCACTCCATCAGTGAAGGACTGGATTGGACAATGACGACCTGGAACCGGCTACACCATCAGCGGAGAGCAGGATTTGAGGACGACGGGAGCTTGTACCTGGCCACTCCATCAGCGGATGACTGGATTGGATAATGACGACCTGGAACCGACTACACCATCAGCGGAGAGCAGGATATGAGGACGACGGCAACTTGGACCCGGCTACTCCATCAGCGAAGAGACTTGATGGAGTGATGAAAGTTGATAATTTTTTTTTGATTTTTTGATTTTTCGAATTTTGATGATTTTTTTATTTCTTTGATTTTTTCATTTTTTCTTTGTTTTTTAATTCTTTTTTTTTGATGATTTTTCTTTTTTCTTGAATTATACAAAGAAGTAAAACTCGAGAAAATTAGGTCTGGCTGCACCGTCAGCGGAGAAACAAGACTTGAATAGAAATTTGATCTGCTTGGGGAAAGGTTCAGATCTATTGCACTATCAACAGAGAAACGACATCTTTAGGATATCTATACTGCTGTACCATCAGCGGTAAAGCAAAATCTGGAAATGTTGGCCTATCAATAATGACGAAGGCAAGATCTGAAAATGCTACTTCTGCTGCTCTACTGGCGGAGAGGTGTGACCTGAAAATGAAAAAGCATTAATCAGTAAATGTTCACAAAATTTGTCATTGTTACCTTTTATTGATACTTCAGCATCCTCTTTGTGTTTGGCCTTCTTCATGGCTAGAGGTTGGCAGTTGTGTTGTTGCCCCAATGGCTGAGGTTCTTTGGTTTATTTTGAACCTGTTTGTATGTACAAGCAAAAATGCATGAATTTTTGGCCTAAATGCATGTGTCTATCCTAAATGCAATGTGACTTTAGTGTATGCACTAAACATAGATGTATGACGTATGCAAACTGATTTAATGCAGGATGAATGCAACTAAATGCATGAATGTGATATGATTTTTCTTGCCCTCAAAGGGATGCCCCTAACGCCTCACTGGTCTCGTCAGGATCTTGGTTTTTTTCATGCGGCGGTGCCCCGACTTTGTCCTGAGTTCTATCAGCTTTGATCTGAGTGAATGCCCCAAAATTTTGTTCATTACATGACATCATCTGACACTATTCTCGTAATATTTTTAAAATTTTAGGGTGATGTATTTTGGATATTCAAGACTCAGATATGAACAAAAGATGTTTGCATTGCTATTTGTAGTTTTGATCCCTTACAAAATACTCTCACCACTATTGTACTTAAGTCGGTGAGGTTGGTTTACAAAAAGTATTACTCTGAAAGTGATAAAAACTACAAGGGGACCTACTATGGTCAAGACAGTGCAATACTTAACATGGTCCAGTTCAAAAAACCTTCAACACACCCTCAGTTGGCATCTTCGTACTTCGGTAAAGGGTTCCCACTTGTGGCTGAACTTGTAGGGTTTTCAATACTTATAACACCGAGCTTGAGGTACCTTTCTATCAGCCTCTTGAAGCCCCAACAATTTTCAATCGTGTGGCCCACCTGTCTAGCATGATATTCGTAACTCGATTTATAATCATACAACTTAGGGAATGGGGGCTGCGTCGGAGCTTGGTGGAAAGGTACCACTATATGAGCTTTTAGCAGTTCCTTATACAGATCTCCATACGACATCGGCAGGGGAGTGAACTCTATCTTCTCAGTGTTCTTCCTCTGACCAGTACCTTGGCTTGAGGCAACGTGAGCACTTGGTACGGCCTTAGATTGCACAACTATGTTGGGCTTGGAATAATTGGCAATGTAAACTCCCGAAGAGTTCACTTCCTGGTATTTTCTTCCATGGTAAGGCTTCTTATGGGACGAACTACCCCCATCATCAATTTTGCCAGTCTTGAAAGCATTCTCGGTGAGTTCACCAGATAACACGAGGTCGGCAAAATTGGTAGTCGCGTTGCCTATCAAGCGACCCAAGATCGGACCCTCCAAAGTTTGTACAAATGTGACCACCGTCTCCCTCTCACTGAGTGGGGGTTGGACCTGAGCTGCTATATCCCTCAAGCGTTGAGCGTATTGCCTGAAGCTTTCATTATACTTTTGTTTCATCTGTTGCAACATCCACCGGTCTGGCATCATATCATTGACGTGTTGGTATTGCTCCATAAAAGCTTTGGCCAAGTCTCTCCACGACTTAATCTGACGATGGCTCAACTGATTATACCATCGGGCAGCAGATCCCAATAGACTGTCCTGAAAGTAGTGAATTAACAGCTTATCGTCTCGGCCGTATCCAGTTATCCTCCGACAGAACATACTGAGGTGAGCGTGGGGACAGCTTGTCCTATCATACTTCTCGAGCTCTGGACCTTAAATTTAGGAGGTAAAACCAAATCTGGGACAAGACTGAGTTCACTAGCATTGAATCCACTGAAAGTATCCTCTACTCCCATAGCCTCTAGCTTCTCTTCGAGTCTCTTACATCGATCTTCGATTTCCTTTGAAGCTTCTACCTTCGGCCCCTCGGTCTCAAACAAATGATCTATTTCTGAGATAAAGTTTTTAGCTTGATTACCCCCGGGTTTAACTTCCGATGCAGATGGTTGATTTATAGGGATCGAAGTACCAGCCTAATGTAGATGAGACTTTCCCCAAAAAATGATTACCTGGGGTTAAGTTTTTGGTTGTATCCTGGTTTAAACGGGCGTGGACCTCGAAGGATACATAAGATCCTCGTCACCAGCAGTGGGTCTAGGATTTGCAGTGGGATTTACAACATAGGCCTCTCTAGGCTCGGGAAGCTTTAATCCCAGCATTTGTGCCATTAGGCCCAGCATGTCTTGTTGTGACTTTGCAAGTTGTTCCCTCATATCCTGTTGGACTCTCGCTAACTGTTCCTCAACCTGTTTGCCTATGTTCGCTTGCAATTCTTTCTAATATTGCTCGATTTTTTCAATCTTTCATACTTTGCCATCTTTGTTTTGTACCGAGTTCCGTATGGATGCTGAGCTGATTGATCTTCTACTTTATCCAAGTATCAACTGTCATAGGGCACCCCTAGAGTCAGTTTTCTTATTTTGAAAACGAATGTATATCCATGCAAAATATGTCCTAAATTGATGCAATGCAAAATCAATATTGTGATTATGTTGTGCAATGATGCAGGTGAAATCAATGCGATGAGAATAAAATGAAATGAATCAGTACCAAATGAAAAATAGAGTAATAAAAAAACTATACATAAATAAGAAAGAAGGCACCAGAGCCTAAATAGGGTGACCACTAAATGATAGAGTACTGATATGGCTCTAAAGGGTAGGCTCCTACGGCTCACAATATGCAGTTTTGGTACTAAGAGGTACCCGAATTGTCCTTGATGTCCTCTACTAAGAGTAGCAAGGCCCCCGATCATCACCCATTATAGGCTCCTTTCAACCGGGTTCAATTCAGGGGGACCCATTCGCTTATGCCTACACGAAGAAACGATATCCTTACGAAAGCATAAGGTACTCGAGCCCTGAAGGTACTTGCTAGGCCTATACGGGAGAACGATATCTCCACGAAAGCATTAGCGTTTTCCCCCACTAAAAAATACAGGTTTATATGCTAAATTTTTAAATGCGTTAAAATAAACGCACAATTATAATTGAATGTTAGTTTAATAGTCACTTTAATCTGAAATTTTCGATATTAATAAAGCGGCAATTATTTGAAAAAGCTCGACTCTCATTTGCTTTTGAAAAACAAAGATGTCCCTAGCGGAGTCGCCATCTGTAGCGATGTCCTTTTCGCGCTAAAAAAAGATGTGGTTTTTTTTTTATTTTTGTAATTTGAAAATAATGTCTTGGTGTCTTCCGTGGGATTTAGAAAATCCGTATTTTGTTTTGAAAATGGTGTCGCCACCGGCCACTCAAGGTGGACCAGACACCGTAAAAACCAGAGATTTAAAATTGATGGGTTTGGGAGTCGGTTATGGATGGGGAAGGATTAGTACCCCCACACCGCCCAAAATTGGTACTTTAATAATTACCGCTTTATTAATATTAGACTTTTCAGATTAAAGTGACGATTAAATTAAAATTCGGTTATATGTGCGAGTAAATTTTAAAAGCCCCGTTATCTGAGAGTAAACACCCAACCACTATCACTACGCCTGATACTAGCCCCGTTTACGCTCGGATAAAAGAGCACCGCATTGACAATTATATATTTCCAAAACTGAAAATAAAATAAATACAAAGTATGAATAATTAAAACATAAATAAATACATGTACATATATATATACATAATATATATATAGTGTAAAAAAGGCTATATAAATATAAATATAAATATGTAGTGATATATATAAATATAGAAAATTTGTTAAAACTTACACATATATGACAATTTAAAAACTATATCATATATATATATATATAAGGTACTATACTAGTTATTATAAATAAAGAAAACATTTAAAATATAATATATTAATATTTACTAATTACCACACATATAATACGTATAACAAGGAAACAATCAAATATATATAGTATATAAGATACAAGAGAAAAATATATATATACGATACAAGAAATTAATGGCATAAAGGCAAAGATTGGTGACTATATTAAAGTAAAAAGGAAAGTTAAGATGCATAAATTAAATAAAAAAGGGAAAAAAAAAGAGATGAAATCAAAGATGGTATAAAAAAGGGGAGCAATGTGGTGATTATCCCATTTAAAAACCAATTTAATACATTCCCTTCATCTCCTACAAAGCCGTCTCATCTCCCTATGTTTTCATTTGACAACTTACATTCTCAACTAAAGGGGTGAGGATGAAACGACAATGGAGAGTGTTTTGGTGATGGTCGGATGATGGTGGAAAGCTGTGGTGAGCTCGGGTTTTGAATGGCAGTGGGGTTTAAGTTTAGTTAGAGACCAGTTTTGGTTCAAGAGGTGAGCTTGGTTTTCCGAAATGATGGAGGTTTTTCTCACGGGAAAGCTGGTTCGGTGAAGTGGTGATGGAGATGTGATCAAGGGAGTTGGGAAGATGAGAGCTTGGCTTCTTCGTTGATGGAGTTTTTTTGTTCTAAAATGGTATCCAAAGAAAGTGTGGAGTATCAGTGGCCGGTTGCTTCTTCTTTGTTTTCCTTTGTAGTGTAGTTTTTTGAAGTGGATCAAGAGGGGAGGTTGAGTGGAGTGTGGGAATGGGGAATAGGGATTGGGCATGGGTGCAAGGGTGGCAGGGCATGGTTCTCTGCATGGAGACCAGCCTTGCTTTTTTATTTTTTATTATTATTTTTTTTGGAAATTTGGTTTAAATAGGGTAAATGGTTCGAATATAATTTAGGGTCCGGACAAAAATGAGTATTACACAAACTACACTTGGATCCACCACCGATAAGGATGGTAAAATCTTGTAAGATTTTTCGGATCCAAAACATACAATTTTAACTTATACTTCTATAGAACAACACGACTCATATCTTGTGACTTAAGTCTCGTGACAATAAATAATATAACTATTTATAAATATGTCTGAAAATTTTAATTGAGAATAAAAAACATACTACTTTAGAGGAGGAAATTATAGAGATTTAAAAATAAAATAAAAAACCTTAGTCGTTCGCTTGAATTTAATTAATTGATTGATTTTCATTAGAGTGCGTTGGGTTACTTTTTGCACCTTTCAAAATATCAAGGGCAAAGTTAAAGCCAATTAAAGGGGGGTGATACGTGTTCATTTTTAAACCACAATATCAAAACTAATAATCAAGTCTTAATCACTAATATAGTTCTTAATTAATATTTTGATTTATAAAATACCCTTAGTCAAAACACCCAACCCCTACCCCTTTTTTAAATGGAAATGACCCCCAAACAATCTTTGTTATTGTTGGTGGAGAGCGGTAGATTGGGAGACACCGAATATAACAAATATTATTATTATTTTGGTTAGACTCAATGAGTCCAATGTCGAAACACGAGGTAGCGACCAGCCAGATTAGATAAGTCCTTGTTGGAGAAGCCGTTAATTGGATAAGAACTATTGAATTCAAACAGCGAGAGTGATATGTTTGGAGGAAAAGAAAAGAAAAGAAAAGAAATCTTTGCACATGGACGGCCAGAATGGGGTGTAAAGAAGCAACAGTCAAATTAGCAATAAAAGTTGGTATCAAGTAATCAACACGCACACCTTTGAAGTTGGAAAACATTGACTTCCAGTTCATGATAATTAAGCCACTTAGCTTTATAATTCATGCTTTACTGGGGGGTTATAGCATACATTGCTCAAAATGATTTTTTAAATCCCATTTTATATTAGTTTAATAAATAAATAAAATAAAGGGTTGAAACTTGAAAATTGAAATCGAGTGGATTTGCTTTTTGCAATTTGGATAATCATCTCCCAGTTTCAAAAGAATTCACTTTTGTTAATATATTTCGCTGACCTCTTCAACAACCAATTAACTCGGAAAACTACATATTTAGTACTCCAACTATGTCTACGTTAATATTTTAGTATCTAACTATTCTTTGATAAAATAGTACATAACGTTACGTTTTTATTCTGTTTTGGTACCACGACCTTTAAAAACTAACGAAAATAGTGACGTGGCTTTAGTTAATAACTGTTTTAGTCTAAAAACGTATACAATCTATCAATTGAGTCTAAAATTCTATCAATTTAAACATTATTTTAATTTTTGAATTAAAATTGTAAATTCCTCAATTTTCTTCTTTCATTCAAACGTAATTCGCAATTTTACCCCCACAATTAAGATGATGTTTTAAATTGATGGATTTCGGACTAAATTGTTCATATATATACATGTTTTGGACTAAAACTAAAACGTAACATTAAATATTACTTTACTAAAAATAATAGTTGAGGTACTAAAATAGTAACGTGAGCATAGCTAATGTACTAAATATATAGTTTTACCTTAATTTGTAATATTGAATGGAATTAGGGTGGTAAAAAAATCAGTGTATCTTATATTCTGATTTAATCCGGTTCAATTTTTTCTATAAAAATCGGGTTTTAAATTGGATCATGTCGATTCTTTTAGAATTGTTGTGTACAGTCGGAATATGCATAGGGAGAGCACGTCTCGGGATAATTACAAAATACACAATTTATGTATTTATATACTATTTAATTAATTTTGGTAAAAATATATGTTCAAAGTTACTACTAGAGGTGCATATTCAGTTAATTCGGTTAATCGACCGAACTGAATTGCCCAAAATTCAATAACCGATTTTTCCTTTTTTAACCATTAACCAAATCAATCTTTTTTGAAATTTTCTACTCGAACCGAAATAAATCAGTTAATTCGGTCAATTTCCCAATTAACTGAAATTTATTATAAAACACAATTGGTCACTAAATTATGCTGAAATGATCTTTTTAGTCACTAAACTTTAATTTTATGCTAATTTGATAAAAGTTTAATAACCATTTTATAATATGCCAAAAAAATAATGATCATTTTATAATTTTTAAAAGTTTAATGAAAAAAATAAATATATGTAATATATATAATATTTAATCAATAATAATTTTGGTTAATTAACCGGTTTCGAACCAAATTAATCGATAACTAAAGTTTGAAAAAATTTAACCGTTAACTGATTTTACCTAAAATTAATCGACCGATTAACCGAAACAAATTCGGTTCGGTCGGTTAATTCGGTTAAAACCGAATAATACACACTCCTATATAAGGTACTATAATTATGATATTAAATTAAAATTTACTTTACTTTTATGTTATTAAATCGAATAAATTAGCATTTTATTTATTATTTTCTATTTTCACAAGCATTATGTGAAAAATTTAAAATTATGTTACATTAAATCAAACTGAATCCAATTTTTTTTTAAATCGAGAGCAAATATTTTTAATTTTGAATTAGATGGGGAGATATTGATTTTGATATAAATTAACTAGGAAAATATGTTTGAAGGGTTTTCAAATGGTTTTTTACTTGTTTAAATGCTTATAAAATAACCCAAAAGTTAAAAACAGGCCCTATATATCGATACCCAGAAGAGCCCATACCGGTACAGCTAAGTTGTGTACCGATACTCTCTTTTGTCCCCAACAGTCTGATTTTCCAGTAGCAAAATGGTTTACTGATACGACTTTAGCCGTACCGATACACTAAGGTCTGTACCGATACCAGTGTAAAAATGTCAAACGGCTATTTTCATTTTGAGGCAGGCAGCGATACCCGAAGCCCGTGTACCGATACTAACTTGCCCAGACTATATTTAATGCAAGAAATAAAGTCCTTAACAACTCTAAATTAACCCCAACGGCTAGTAACGACCACAAACTCTTAGAGGGTTTAAAAGACCTTTTCAAGTAGCCATGCAACAATAAGAAAACAACTACCAACCAACATTCAATTATAGAAAAAGTGTTTTAATGTCCAATTTTGTCGCATTTCTTTGTAGAACACACTTGTGAACTTAATTGTTATATTTGTTCAAGTGTTAGATTTTAGGTGTGTACTTAAATTGCAAATATATTTGCCTTGTGAGGACTTATTTTGTTTGCTTATTTGTTTTCTCTTGTGAGAGAGTGTTCCTAAAACTTTGGTGTTATAAGCTTTGGGGTTATAAGGGTTATCTTTTTAAGCCCGAAAAAAAGAAAAATAAATTAGTGAATTAATAAAAAAAAATTAGTGTGGATAACTAAGGTAGTGGATATTTATTACTTAACCATTCATCCATCAAAACAAAAAATTCAATTCACCTTTTTTTTGATAAATTTAGTTGATCGTTCGAGTCTCTCAATAAGTTAGACTCAAAATTTATTGTGAGAATGTCGAATCGGGGTCGATCTATAAAACCCCATCCATTACACCCAATTGCCATCCTATCATGGGATCTATATTAATTAATTTTATTAGCTGTACAGAAAATAATTAATCTAATTAATGACCTCTCCCATTTTCTATGAGAATCTTCCCTCCTTCCAGACAGGGTCCCCTCTCCCTTGAGCCTTGAGATGCATATAAATTATATGCCGACTTTGATTACATTTTATATGTCAAAGGTTACTGGATGCATGACGTGTCCAAATACTACTCTTACATTATTCTATTATTCAACAAATCATTTTATAAGTCATTGCTGTTGTTGTAGTTTTGCATTAATTAGTGGTGTTAATGTTATCATTAAAAGCACTTCATTAAGCAAGTGTTTACATTTAATGCATACATAAACAGGAATCTATATCAGTCTTTAGAGATGAAAACCCAGTTGAAGTGAAAGGGTGAAGGCCCCCCCGTCTCAGACAGCGGCATCGCTGCATGGTTTACAACCACCGGCATTACAGCTGTTTCACATGTACATATATAGATAGATACATATATCTAAACTTCCAATGTCCCAATTCCATTCAATGGGTCGTACGTACGGGAGAGATGGAGATGGAAAACAATATCCGATGATAACAGATTACGTAGTAAACAGCTGACCCCTCACTTTTTTTGTTGTTTAACTAGGCTGATTAATTCGATCGAATACTTAATAGACTTATTATAGAGGTGGCATTCTCAATTTAATTTACGAGTATAGATTTAGCTTATAAAGCTTCCTAAGTTACTTTCCTCTTCAGCTCATATAATTCTCCAAGTGGGGCAGACTAGACTTGATGGTATCACGTGCCCACCCCTCTCCACTTGTTATTAACCAACACTATTAATGTTCCCTGAAATCAAATCTAATATCTTCTTCTCCGTTTAATTTGCATTTTCTTTCTTTCTTTCTTTCGTTGTACTAATTCTCATTACCCCATCTCTCCTAGCTGCACGCAGCCTGTTTTCATTGTCAAACACATAATTTTTGTAAATAAAATCTTTGCATTGTTATAAATCTTTAATAGAGAGAGAGGGCTGGTGGATGAAGATGTGTGGCATATAATCTCAACCTCGTAGGACAGTTTACTGTACGAGGACAAATGTTACAGGGGAGAGATATTTCCCACGAAAATTATTGATCCGGGCCGATATTTTGTCCCATTGGTGCACCCACCATCTGTTTTTGGGTCCAACCCCAGACCAAATGCTAAAGTTGAAACTGTTTTATCTAAGATCTATAATGTTTGATTACCAACTTGTTTAATCCTAGATCCTCGGCCAAAAAGATTTATATTTTTAAGTAAGTGGTCTGGCTATGATTTGCTAACTTCATTTTGTCTTTCATTTAATTCCTCTACAAAAAGTGCTGTCACATCAATATATTTTAAAACAATAGAATAATTTCAATTCAGACTAATCTCTTCACTTAGCGTTATCTAATCATTTTTCAAACGTGTGTTTTTTTAAAATTTATTTACTATTAACCATTATTAGCGGATATATGAAAAATGCCAATACACAGTGAATAATGGACGGAGTCAGTACAATCTGAGTGTGCTCGTGAAGTGAATGGACAAAGGAGGTGAAGTCGAGGGAGTCGCAAATTGAGGCGCAGTTGAATCCACGAGACAAGGGATTAAAATGAAAGCTGAAGCTCAACCATCAGGCACAGTTGTGAGTGAATTTCCTTTTCAGGGGAATAATAGTATTAACATATCACGAGATGGGAAGGTGGAGAGACGTGTTGTGTTGGATAGTGGGGGCATTTTGCTTTCTGATTTGATATAAAAAAAAGGGGTCCAATTGACACCCATTCTCATTCCCCCCTCTGGGTTTTCACCAGATTACTGACTGCTCTCACGCACACCAAATACCATTCCTTTTGGCTCCTTTTCAACTCCAGAAAGAAAGTAGCTATTTCAAGCAAAGCTATAGTGGTTCCAAGGCTTTCCTTTCATGGAAAATCAACAACTCCACCTCCATCATCACCTCCAATACCAGCAACAACAACAACGTCAACCCGGTTCCATGAAGTCAAGATTCAGACGTGTGTGTGTCTTTTGTGGTAGCAGTCCAGGCAAGAATCCTAGCTACCAGCTTGCTGCTATTCAGCTTGGCCAACAACTGGTACAATATCCTATCCTTTTTCGTAAAGAAGGAGACAAAAGGCTTGTTTTTTTCTTTCTGAATTGTCCTTTAATCACCATCGTCTCTTACAAGGTCAAGAACTGATCAGCGTGTCCGAATTTGATCGTCATCTATTCCGGCACTATGCCTGAATTCTCGCTTACATTGACCAATACTTGCTTCAAAAGTTCTTCTTATAAACAACCTATCAATTCAAGAGTTTTATCGGTTTGAGAAAAGGGATATACCAAAGTTAAAAGTTATCCTCTGTTTGCTCTGTTTTTGGTTTGGATCTGATTAAAACTTGAATAGGAAGGAAATTAATGCATAAAAACTTGAAAGGCAAAAAGCAAATAAAATAGTGTGATTGAAATGGTGTAATGGGAAAGAATTATGTCTAAATTGAACACGTAAAGTTTTAATACTCAATAAAATAAGAAACCTGCAGGTTGAAAGGAACATTGACTTGGTTTATGGAGGAGGAAGCATTGGGTTGATGGGGCTGGTCTCTCAAGCTGTCTTCGATGGTGGTCGCCACGTGTTGGGGTAACTCCTGCCTCTTCTCTCTTTCATTGTATCTAGTCCTCTTGACCAGGGATTCTAGCTACCACCACACGGTGGTAGCGACACCGTCCAAAATTGTTATTGTACTTTATATAATAATTATAATAATTTTTGTTATATCGCAATTTAAATCTCCACTCTTGACTCAGAAGTAACCTTTGCTTCCATTTTGTTGCAGGGTAATTCCCAAGACTCTCATGCCAAGAGAGGTAAGAAAACAACACTATTTGTGCCCTTCTTTATACAGTTGGAGCTAAACATAATTTCAGATTCATGTGAAACACTGCCATTCCATGAAAAAATGGAATGGTTCTTCTCCAAAAAGTTTGTACCAAACCCCCATATGAGGACAATTTAAGATTCAAACTGCTCCATATTCAATCTCACAGAAGTTGGGGCCCATTTGATTATCACATAATAAATGAAATATTTGGTCTTTTAAGTTTTAAAATCTGCAGTTAAAATATTTCAGATCACAGGCGAGACAGTAGGAGAAGTAAGAGCCGTGTCAGGAATGCACCAACGTAAAGCCGAAATGGCTCGCCAAGCTGATGCCTTTATTGCGTTGCCAGGTTTGTTTCTTTACTGCTGTAATGAATCTTCTAATTTACAGTTTCCTAGGTAACTGTAGGAAATAACTGTCGACCAAACTTTCTTTCTTTTTATTTTATTTTCAACTAATTATGGACCTTATCAAATTCCAACTCACAGGTGGCTATGGAACATTGGAAGAACTACTGGAAGTGATCACTTGGGCTCAGCTAGGAATCCACGACAAACCTGTAATCTTCTTTCTTTTTCTTCAACTCTCAAACAACCATTTCCCCAAATTGTAAAAAAAAAGGAGAGATTTTAATTTCTGGGAAAATTACAGGTGGGATTGTTGAACGTTGATGGATACTACAACTCACTTTTATCGTTCATAGACAATGCCATGGATGAAGGATTCATAGCACCAGCTGCCCGTGACATAATTGTGTCTGCCCAAACTGCCCAAGAGCTCATGTGCAAGCTCGAGGTACACTTTTCCCTACCTACGCCAATACCATCTCTCCACCTGCAACACTGTTTATCTGAGCCGTCTATTAATTTGTTCTCCTTTTGGCGTTACCAGGAGTATGAACCTAAACATTCAGGGGTGGCCTCCAAGCTAAGCTGGGAAATGGAGCAACAGCTGGGGTTCGCAGCAAAATCAGACATTGCTC
Source organism: Hibiscus mutabilis (assembly GCA_019671005.1). Taxonomy (NCBI): domain Eukaryota; kingdom Viridiplantae; phylum Streptophyta; class Magnoliopsida; order Malvales; family Malvaceae; genus Hibiscus; species Hibiscus mutabilis. The sequence goes on along the minus strand of JAGYYJ010001884.1, from coordinate 40,600 downwards.
GTTGACATCACAACCATTCACACATGGACAATTTTATGACCGTAGATTCTTTACCCCCAACACACAACAACAACAACCTTGTAGATGCAAGCACCAGATCAAAACCCACAGTTTCGTTTTTTTAACTAGCTGTGAATATCTTTTGTTTGTTGGTTTGATTTAATTAGAATATTCTGAGGAGGACAAGCAATGTGAGTGAGTGACTTTTACCAGCTTCCTAATCCTATCCAAGTCGGTGATTTCTAATTGTGTATATTTTATTATTTGTGTGGATTGATGGGTTGTTACACATTGCTTTCAAACAAAGGGGATTGATTGTGATATTTGGGGAAAAGGAAACAGGGAAGAAGCTGCAGAATTATCCAGCAATTCTCGTATATTATTACTAACTTGTATCCATTATAAACTAATATATTTGTACTAAGCTTGTTAAATCCAATTTAATGGATCTCACCAATTTCCCCAAACTAAATCATCGGCCTCGTGTATTTCATGATAATTGCTCAAACTGCCTCCTATATCATTTGTCTGGATTTTTCAACATGCACAAAAAATAGTTTATTTATGTGGTTCTATCTCAACCGATAAATATCAACAAACGAAAATGGTAATCTGCTTTAGATCCTCATCTCCCAAAAGATTGCAAGACCCACTCTGTATAATTGTTCAAATCGTGAAGATTAATAAGTGACTTGCAGCTAGGGGTGAGTAAAACTCGACTCAACTCGAGGTAAAAAAAAACTCGACTTGACTCGGGACAATAAATTAATAAGTTGTTCATGATTGATTGTTTTCAAAGAGTAAATAAGGACTGACTCTCCAATGGACATATTTGAAACCAAAAAAAAAGGTACAAGACACCTGTTCTTCACCGTACTGCTAGTGCTAGGACCAGAGACAAAGTGCTCTGTTTGCAAAAGGTCGAGTGAGAAAGTTATGGTGAAGACTGATGACAGACTGAGTGAGTGGGCCACTGGGCCTTTCTTTTAACAAATTTTTGGGCGCTTTTGATGGCTGTCGGTAGATAAAGACCACGGGTCTTTTAGGCAGTGGTGAACCCCAATCGCATTTTCCCTCTCTTATGCCACTGTCTCACCTATTTTGCGTTGCAAGATACAAGTTCCAGCTATGGATAAACATAACCATGTGTGTTCCAGCTTTTAATGTTACTGCAATAATTGTTGCAACCACATATATGATAGAGTGATGTGCATGCACCGCTTGAGATTAAGGTTGTAACTATAATTGGTGCGATTTTGATACCCTAGTGAATTAAACTTGGCTTTTGTATTGTGATTACATTTATCCAAAGTAAAAAAAGTAGAAAATCTGCTACATGTAATCTAAAGTATCACATAATCACTCAACAACTAATGAATCCAACAAACCAAGAATATAATCGAAACATCAAGGGAATTGAACTCTCACATAACCACCGGTTGAAAAAAAGGAAATAGATATATGAGGACATCCCGGTAAGATACAACAAAAACTTGGTGCCGGTGCTATCCATACAGCTGCATTTACGTACAGACGCGTAATCAATTACAGGCTATGGCTGCTTTTACTTTTAGGTGAAGGATTTAACTGCTGAAGAGGTAGTGACCAAACTTGAGAGGAGGCCAACAATGAGGGCACTGTTATATATGGTTGGCTCTGCTTGCATTGAGTTGTTCCGGGAATCGATGAACGTTTCATTAAGGAAAGGTCCACCCACGAGGCCTCCAACAGCTACATTAGGATTGGGTTCAGTTGAATCAAGCCACTTGAAGCCATCGGTGCAACCAGTAGTTGCATCAGTTGGGATAGAAGCTCCCCTGTGATGCACGTATTGTGGGTATTTATCACCATACCCCACAAGATAGCTCATTTTCAAAGGGTTCATGCCCAAGACATAATCAGCCTGGAAGCAGAGATTATTATAGGACTGTTACCGAGTGGAAATGCAGAATGATACTTTTGGTGGGGTATTTTATATTCTTCAGCTGCATCTTTTTATGTAACATATTTCTCTTACAAAGTAAACAGCGTACCTGAGATTTGGCGAACTTTCTAAGATCTGATGGTTTGAATGAAAGGTCACCACAGGTTATCTTTGGAGTCTGCGACGTAAGCATGTAATCGCCGTAAAGAGCAGCTAGAAATGCAGAAGCAACCGGGTGCTGCAGAGCGTTCCATTCACTGACCCATATAAGACCACCTGCACCAGAAATTAGGGTATGAATTTGGCACACTAGATATGCTACCAGGTACCTATCTCTTGTATAGCAATTAGGTAATCTATAGTTTAAAATCGTTTTATTTGATAAGGAACTTTCCTTGAACAAAATCTTTTTGTCGAATTAAAAATCTACATATCAAAATATGAAATCAATTCACTTAGCTCTAAAGAAGAATTACCATCCGTTCTGCTGGATGTGGCATAGGGAGATGTCGGCATAAGACTACATATAACACCCTCAGCAGACTTCCTATAGTTTCCAAGGCCAGAATTACCTGAGACACCTTTGGCACCGAACAAGCTTAACCTGGAAAGCAAGACCTGCATAGATGTAGCACCACACAAGTTAATGCAGAACTATTTTCTCAAGAACTCACTAAATGAATGTGATATCCGAGAACTTGGCTTTCTTGCATTATCACAATGCTTAGGCATGTGTATATGTATAACTTCTTTTGCTTCAAATTCGTCTAAAAGGAGAACCTTACCTGGGTCCCTGCATTTTTATTATCCCAGCTAAACCAGGTTGGACTTCCCCATGATGCAAACTCTCTCCCATTTCCCCCGGTCACGTATTCAAGGTATGATCGATCTCCTGTTGCATGATAGAGCCAGCTTGCTGCCCATAAGAGCTCATCTCCATATCCCGTTGAATTGTAATATGTAGCAACTTCGGGGATGTTCTCACTGTAAGAACCTTTATATTTGTCTGCGAAAGTAAAAAGTTGCTTGGCATGCTTAAGAAGAGTGCTCGAGTATGTTGAGTCAGATGTCTTAAACACCAGAGATGCTGAAGCCATAGCTGCTGCAGTCTCAGCTGCGACCTCTGTCCCTGGAACGGATGTGTTCACCTGCGTGAGAGGCCTCTTCTCTTTCATTTTTTCAGGCCTTTCCCAACATTTATGGTCTGCATCAGGGTCACCCACCTACCATAATGTTGGGAGAAGAAAAAAACTTTACATGCAAGTATATTTCATATGATTTCTTTTAAAAGATTGTGCAATTAGATTCCAAATCAAGTATTGTTCGCAATACAGCCATGGCAACAGCACAAGGTTACTAACTTCGTGAAATTAGACTATGAACCATAGCATGCTCAACATAACATATACAATTCACTCGTACTTTCATGGCAATAAATCACCACAACATCTAAAATACCAAGCTATAAGTTAGAGGCCAACAATCAACCTTTGGTCAGAGCTAAATGTATTTCTGCAATGACTCGTATACATGTTCACACAATCGAAATGAGCAGATTGTAGTTAGACAAATAATAACCTGAATATAGAGGACGTTGTCTTTAGGATGAGCATTTATAAGGAAATCAGTGATCCACTTGAGAGAGTCTTGAGCAGGATCCAGTTGATTCACGGCGGCCATGTGATCTCCATACTCGAGGATAGCCCATGATAACACAGTGGCAGTAAATGCTAATGGAAACCCAAATTTCACGTGATCCCCAGCATCATACATCCCCTTGGAAAGATCTAACTTTGCTTCACTTCCATCCTCAAGCCCCGAATCTCCTCTCCATGTTATTTTATTATCCACTAACTTACCAGCTGCAACAACAACAAACAAGAACCAAATTAAAACAGTAGCAAATTGCTAACAACTTCATGAATAAACTACGTGTTTTAAGTAACTAAACATTAAGCTACTTGAAATCAGGGTCCATGTGCCAAAGGGTATCTTTAAAAGAAGCCAATTTCGTTCTAAGAGTACGAAAACGGTGTAAAGAATGTACAGAGTGAAAGAGGGTAAACAAAAGGTTACATTTTTGAACGTCGAAGAATTGCATTGCGATTTTGAGAGCATCACCATACTTGTTGTCAATAGCGCCTGGGGGACCTGGGATCGGCTCGGGCTTATCATCATTAGCGTCATCCATTTTGTTCTTGACTGCATAAACAACAGCTCCCACGACCAGAGCCAGTATTAGTATCACCAGAAACCACCCCAGACATCCTCCCGACTTTGATTCTTTCCCCCTTCTTTTTCTCCCCATTCTTTAACAAAGGAAATGTTAAAGAGAAATGCAGGGTTAATGTGCTAAGAAAAAGAGAAGGTTTTCCTGGGAAAAGAAAATCTGTGGAGCTGAATGGCTCTGAAAATTATTGGGAGTGAACTGTGTGTGGGAAACAAGGTTAAAATGTGTCAAACACAAAATTTGTTCAATTTGTAACTTCTTACGACAGAGGTCACCGACACCTCAGTTTCGTATGTTTCCTTTTCTGGCCCGCCACCTAGTACCTACTGTTATCTTTATGTGTTGATTACGATTTACGAATATGCCCCTTAGTTTGGTCGGAAAAGACAGGAGGACTCATTTCACAGCAGCCGTTGATTTCAGGCCGACCTACACGGCTACACCAATGTCTGGTGCAATGGCTTAATTCCACAACCGGAAAAAACTGGTGTACAAGACTGGACTGGAGTGTTGATCTTGTTTTAATTGTGATTGGTAGTATTTGGTAGGTAAGTAAGTAGTGTGCATTGGTCTTAGATGAAGTGTCCATGTCATCTTCTGGGACTGAGGAGCAACATCTCTTCGGCCGGAGATCCTTTCTGTCTCCGTTCTCCTTGTCTTTACGTCTTTCTTTCGCGACGACTTCGAACAGTATATTGAAATTCATTTGCCATTTGGAAATCGGCGGCTTTTCATACTTGTGTAGTGACTGAAACCATCTTCTTAATTATACCACACAATTTTGCTGATATGTGGAATAGAAATCATGGAAGAGTTTTTCTTGGACAAAACATCTCTTAGTAAAACTTTCATACACAACATGTGTAAAATTAATTTTACACAAGTCTGTGTATTTATATTATAAAAATTTAAATCTTAAATTCCTAATCTAACCTTAAAAAAATTAACCCTAAACCTTACACCCTAAATTCTAAACATTAACTTTAAATTCTAAACCTTACAACCTAAACCCCTAAATTTTAAACATTTAACTAAAACCGTAACCCCTAAAACTATCATCATACTCATAAACGTTTATGTTCGTCAGGAAAACAAATAAAATATATTAATTAAAAGACGTTTGTTTAAAATATAACTTAAAAAACTCAGATCACCGCATTTAATTTGTGCATTATGTACAAAATCATGGTAAGTGCAGTTGTTAACATCGTTGTTGCAACATAAATACGTACTTTCAAGAGTTGAGATATATTGTGTAGCTTAAACTTTATAATTTGCACTTAAAAAAATGAATATAATTGTTCAAAAATTTTAAACTATAATAGATAAACTGAACATAGCACGTCACTTAATAATATCAAGTTATACAGACCCAACAAATATTTTAGTGAAAAAGCGGATGATCTTCATTCTAAAAGACACGAGTTCAAATCTTTTTATTTGCATGATATATGTACATTATCAAAAAATTAAACATATATATGAACAAATATTATTTTATAATCACATTTTAATCACCTTTAAATTACTAAAAAATAATATCAAGTCGTACGCATCACATTTGAAATTAATGCATCATTTAGTTGAATTCTTTTAAAATTTTTAACAAATTATTAACTCCACAAAAATAATCATTTTTCTCGTTTTCCCACAAAGCACGATTTTTCACTTGAAAAAGTATAAGAACAAAAACAGTCCCATTAAATAATCCTTAAATCAGGATCTTTTTCGGTTTATTTCTGTTCATAGTCACTGACACATGTTTGATGCTTTCACCCAAGTCCTAACACAGTCCAAGCCATGAATTCATTACAGTTTTAAGCAACCAATTTCAATGTTGTAGGAACTAATTAACGACAACGTGGCCATAAATTCCATCTTTAAACAGCTTTGTTCCATCATAAAAATTCTTCTAATTAATATTCTGACCAAAAGCTACGTAAAAGATAAAGCAGCCTGATTTTAAAGTAGACCGATGAAGCCAGCAACGTAATCTTGCCAAAGGGGTTTTCATTCCCTAATCCTAGCCCCTTCGTCAGTTCTCTTTCACCAACTCCCAAACAAAAAAGCACTATAAAAATTTAACGGATATAAAAAAAAGCATCAATCAAAATAACGGAGCTCATCGAATCTGAAAGATGTAGATGGTAGAAGAATAGACTTAACGTTCATATCATTCCTCAACTCGTAAGTTCAATTCCAGGGTTCACTTTATGCCAAACTTTAGTCCTATACTATTACACCAATTGGCCCCAATAACCCAGGACATGCAGTTGTTTAAAAAAAATAAAGCAACAAAGGAAATAGAAACTAGAAGACAAGAAATTTACATCAACGTTAACAACAATGATTCATTATACACCTAACATTTAAGTGCTAGTTCAGTAAACTAAAAAGAAAAGGAATTAATATCATCAGTTTAACGAGCTGCAGAACGGTTTTTCCTCAGTCTACCACGTGTGAGTCGAATGCTTTCTTCCATGAGAGTCTCTTTCGGGGGAGGGTTTGTGTCTTCATTACGTGGAGAAGGTGGCACAGGTTCAATTTGCATTGCTTCTGCTTCTGCTTCTGCTTCAGTTTCTGAAGGCTGGCTAGCACTTTCGGATGCAGTATCTGCTTTTTGGCCATTTGAGGATGCTGATGGGGTAGTTGGTTTAGCCACCTGTGAAGGCACCTTAGAAGGCCCCACCTCAGCAGCTACTTCCTTTTGATGTTGAGTTGAAGATGTGCTAGATGTCAGAGAAGGCGGTTCTTCAGCCTCAGGTTCTGCTGCGCCTGCTTGTGCTTTACTAGATGACGGACAGCTTCTAACACCGGAGGGTTGACGAGCCCTAGCACCTTGTGCTTGAGAATTCTAGAGTTACAGAGAAAAGAGAAATGAGCTTCAAGATGATATAATCGTGTATAGAAAATGAAAAAAAACAGGAAAAAATTGGAACAATTAATTACTTTTCGCTTGCTAAAGACATTCAATTAGTATACAAATATTACAACTATATACCGTGCGGTGTTTCTGATGCATTATGTTGAGGTGACTATCTAACATGAGGGGTACAATTTTTACAAAACATCCGATTTCTGGTTGCATAAAACTCATACAGTGGAGGTAATGGCAGCAAAAACTTTGGTTATAATCTCATAATTACCTGAGGGTGGTGAGGTCTTGGGGTTGACTGTGAAGCAACATATTGCAGGATCTCAAAAATTCTTGTCTGGCCATAGCTTGCAGCTCTTTGCCAGTAAAGAACTGCCATATCTCCAGCTCTCGTCCTTAGTTCCAACAAGTTACGGTCAATTTCATTTTCGTGCTTTGCAACATATGGTCTAAAGAAGGAATCATATACATAAGAAGTTCCCTGAAAAAAGTGCAAACATAAGGGCAATTAAAGCAAACATCAACATGTAGATTGACAAGTAAACTTGTTTCTTTCAAACTAATACACCTACCCTTGTTTTAGGGTACCACAAGTATATAAAGAATGCCAACTTAGCCTCACTGTACATTGGAACCCTTCAAAAAAAAAAAACAAGGTGAGAACACAAAAACAGACATTAAAACATCCTTACTGTTTTAAGATTCCATACCATGAAACAAAAGCATCACCAATTCTCTCACTCACTGTCAAAACAGCCACCAATATCCTGAAACCAGAAAAGAAAAGAGCGGGAATAAAAGAAAAGTTATAACATAAATAAAATTTGCACAATCTTACATGAAAAGAATACCAAATGAAGACCTACCAGTACTGGCACCAAAACCTCAGTTGCACAACATCAGGCTTATTCATTTCGACAGTTTTATAACATTCATATGCTGGATATGCATATCCTAAAATCATCCTGCAAAATTAAAACTAAAAGATCAATTTCAAGAAAAGGAATAAATTAGTACTAAAATGAGAAAGAGAACCAGTTGTAAGGTAAAACATACACGAGTCCTCTGGTAAGAAAGGATCCAATCATTTTTATTTATTTCCTGGAAAACAGAATACTTCCAGGAGTTAAAAGCCAGCATCATTCAAAACCAACATTATAAATCCAAGAGAGGAAAAAACAGTCATACATATGCTAATTGAAGCAAAATATTATATTATCCCTGCCTTTCAGCCCCTACACATATCCAGATTCCTTAAAAGATTAACAATCCAATTAGTATAGTTTGTAGCATCTCCAAATTTCTTTCAAAAGAGAACCTAGAGTGAAATTGTTGCCTAGGTTTCTCCTCTTTCTCGTTATTGCCTTAATGAAATATCAAAGAAGGGGAATTACTTCCGTTCCTGGAATCGAAACATGATAAATCCCAATCCAACATGGCCTAATCAAGTTCTTGGCCCCATAAACTAAGCAGGTAAAAAATATACCAAAGGGTATAAAATTTTGTTCTACATTTACAACTTAAAGAGGTTCTCTTAAGAGCTTGTGGAAAGACTCTTAAAACATGGTTGAGCAAGAAATTTCAGATGCCAGAAATGAAAACAACATACAACCTGCTTAGATGTCAATTTATGATCATCTTTTCTGAGAAACCAAACAGAGGAGTACGAGTAACGTAACGTTATAAATTCAAAAACCAGAATGATTCAGCTAATCAAACCCTAAACTTACCTTACACGCAAGTCGTAACAAGCAACATAGTAAGTATTAAACAATAATTAGATCACAGAAATATAGGATATCGTTCGGAACTACAAGTGTTCAAAATTTATGCAACATATCGCACCGAGAAGCAGTGACAACGTATAGATCATCGAGAAAAACGCAAACACCGTCGAGTTCAAAAATTAAATGAATAGAAAATTTGAATAAAATCATATACAGGAAATCTAGAAAAAAGAAAAATGTTTAGGAAACAAAAAGAAAGATCTTAAGAGAATATGATTATCAACATTCAACGATGTAATGTCAAATGAAATCTCAATATGCGGTGCTCGCGGAATCAATCACCAAAAAATAAGTTGGGAACGGCAGAGCGATTGGTACCTTCAAACAATTTTTCAATAAGACGATGCAAACAAGAACGCTACACAATTGGAGTCGGAAATGATAGTTACACCAAAACACAGAAGCGATAAACCAGAGGATTTCGCAGAAAGAATAAGTAGTTTTGGATAAGATAGCCGGCCAACAGTAAAACCGGCGGCGCCAACATATGACGGCTAACCGTTACGAAGCCGGCGGTAGCGGGAAGACAGAGTGAAAAAGACTTTTGATGGAAAAATAAAGAGAGTAGGGAGAGAGTCAAAGAAATAATTAGATGAGTAGTTTAGGAGAAGATCGCCGGTCAACAGTAAATCCAGCGCCAACAAAAATACGACGGCTAACCGTTAAGAAATCGGCGGTAGATGTGAGAGAGAGGATGAAAAAGACTTTTGAGGTGAAAAAATAAAGAGGGTCGGGAGAGAGAAAGAGGGAGCATTACGGTCATTTCCTCTGAGTTATTGTTTTTCGAATCATCATTGCGTCTGGATTTGTTTAACGTTTTAAACTAAGTTACCCGTTATACCCTTTAGAGAAAAGGAGGACGCTTCTAATTTCCGAGGGAGGTAAGTAATATTTTAAGGAAATAAGGATTAATAAGGAAATATGAAAAAACAAATCAAAGAGGAAGAATCCGAAGCTGACTTATTAATGGGTAAAGTAAGTGATCGTTATGGATATGGATAACGATCAAAATTTTTACTTGTAATTATTAGGTAGGTTACTATTAAGAATGATTAGTTCGATTCATTCATCAATTTTTAGTTTGATTAATTTTAATTTTAATTTGGGTTTTGAGATTTTATTTTTTATTTTGATAAATAAAGAATTTTATCTCATAGTTTTTAATATTAGTAATTGATAAAATATTAATTTCTTCATAAATACTTTTAAGTATATAAAAAACTAATAATTACATATAGTATGTTAAAGCTATTTGACTATTTTTTTACATTATAAAATAATTATAGTAGAATCAAATTTTAGTTATATAAATCGGATTAAATTTGATTATATAAAGTTTTATTTTAATTATTGGCTGATTAGTATGGATTATGTTTTGCAGAGGCTCATTATAAAAACAATAATTTTAGTATTTTTTTACAGTGTTGTTTGTCTTTGCAACAATTTAGCATTTGTGTAATAGGTACCATTGAATGTTCTATTTAAAGAAGATCAACAGTCTATTATGCTTTTAATTCTCTTTTGTGGTAGCTTGTTGATTAGTCAAGATTTAACAATATAACCGTTTATATAATTCATGGAGTGTCTCGATCAAAGTAAATGATTGTTGAATTTTCAATCGATAAACAATGCAATTTTTTTTAAAAAATATGAATTTTGTTTTTATATCTTTCACCTATTTGAGTTTTAATGTAATAATTTTATATCTTTATGAATATTCATATTTTGAGATGTATTGTATTTTGTAATCTCTTTAACTTTTAATAAAAAATAATTTTATATTTTCCCAAAAAATATTGTTATTTCTTCCTTCACTGTGTTAAATTTTTTATTTTTAATCGAATTTTAACTTTAATTATTTTTAATAATTAAATTTTCTGTTTTTCTTTTTGCTTTTAGGGCTATTTTTTAGGGGCTTGTTTTGATAAAAAAAAAAAAAAGAAGAAGAAAGAATTACCGGACTCAAAGTAAATTGTATGGCTTCTTAGTCGGAGCCTATTCGACTAAAGGCCGAAATTTCTTATTGTGGGAGCCTATTTGACCCATTTCTTTTCTTGATTCTGCTATGAGCTAAGAAGGGAAAAAATCCTCTGTCATTAAGTCCAGGTATGTTAATATCTATCTATCATACTAAAAAAACACTATAAAAATTAAATTATAAACCTTAACTTTAAATTCTAAATTTTAAATCTTAGGCCTTATACCATAAAAAAATATTTTATTCCCAATCCCTTATACTTAAATATTAACTCTAAATTTTAGTATAGACATAGAAAGGGGCATATACAGAACAGTTGGAGTTCTAGACATGTGCAAGTGAAACGACCGCACAGGGCCCCAAAAATAAAGAACAAACATAAATAAAATACTTATAAATCTTTATATTTGATAATTAACAACTTACACCGTCCTTCAAATTAATTGTAAAATACGAACATTAATATCTCTTGAGGAGTCGTTTAAAATTGAATACGTCTTCTATATGTTGTCTATCAAGCCATTATTTCATTGGATAAGATTTTTTAACAATATCAATCATATGAGAATGTTTTTAACTTCGTATTTCATTCTGATAAAATACTTTCATTGGACGACATTAATCTCAAAACTCATTGTAATAATTTTAAAAATACTTTTAAGAAATGTGAGTTATCTGATGTTGAAGAAAATGCATTATTTATTGAGCTGAAATTACTTAAAGAATTTTTACCTTAGAAAAAATGGGAGCAATGTCATTTATTAAGAATTTTAAAATATTTTAAGTGAAAATATTAGATTTTTAGATGTTTATAAGTGAATTTTTGTTGTTCAAGACAGTAATTAAAATTTTTTTTTGTATTAAGGTAATTTTTATGAGAGAATTATTTCTTATGAACTATAAATTAAATGTCCTATTTTAATATTACACAGGGCTCTTTGGACCTTTGAACCGCCCCTGATACAGAGGTAGACGAATCCGTTCCTAAGAAGGGAAGCTTCATAGCCTAAGGTATATAACAATTCGCCCTTCATTGATTTTCCCGGCATCAATCTTCTCTTTCTTTTGTTCATATTCATGCATTAACTTTCAACGTAACATAACAATTCTTCATGCCTCAAATGGAACGTGGGAGAGGAAAAGCAAACTGAAAAAGAATGAAAGCTGCATTTTGTCATAAATTAACAAAAAACAGTACATTAAAAAACACCATTTCTTTTATAAAAAAAGCAGCAATTAAATCAGGATCCTTTTCAGTTTATTCCTGTCCATAGTCATTGACATGTGCATGATTCTTTCACCTAATACAGTTTTATGCAACCTAATCCAATCTTGTAGGCATTAATTAGCGACAATGTGGCCATAAAGTCCACCTTAATCAGCTTTGGTGTAACTTAAATTCTTTTAATTTTCTGACTCAAAGCTACATAAAAGATAAAGGAGACCGGTACAGCCAGCAAAGAATTTTTGCCAAAGGTATTTTCCATCCTATATCTTAATTCCTAACCCTTTTCCAGTCATAGAGCGCTAAAAAAAAAAAGCATAACTAAAAAGGCATCAAAACAACGGTACTCAGAATATGGAGAAGGTAGATGGGAGGATAGATTTAACTTCAATAACATTCGACCGTTCCTAAGTACAGTTGTGTGGGGGGAAATAAAGCAACAAATGAAATAGAAGCTAGAAGACAAGAAATTTACATCAACATCAACAACAATGATTCATACCTACCAATTTAAGTGCTAGTTCAGTAAACTAAAAAGAAATGGAATTAATACCATCACTTTAACGAGCTGCAGAACGGTTTTTCCTCAATCTACCACGTGTGAGTCGAATGCTTTCTTCCATGAGAGTCTCTTCTGAGGGAGGGTTTGTGCCTTCATTCCGTGGAGAAGGTGGCTCCGTTTCAATTTGCATTGCTTCTGCTTCAGTTTCTGCAGGCTGGCTAGTACTTTCGGATGCAATATCTGATTTTTGGCTATTTGAGGATGCTGAAGGGGTAGTTGGTTTAGAAACCTCTGAAGGTCCCACCTCTTCAGCTACTTCCTTTTGTTGTTGAGTTGAAGATGTGCTAGATGTCGGTGAAGGTGGTTCTTCAGCTTCAGGCTGTGCTGCCTGTGCTTTACTAGATGATTGACGGTTTCGCACACCAGAGGGTTGGCGAGCCCTAGCACCTTGTGCTTGAGAATTCTAGAGTTACAGAGAAATGGACTTCAAGATGATATAATCGTGTATATAGAAAACAAAAAAAACGGAAAAAATGGAAAGATTAATTACTTTTCAATTACTAAAGGCATTCAATTAGTATACAAATATTACAAGTGTTACACTGTACAGAGTTTTTGATGCATTATATTGAGATCGTTTTCCAACTCCAGGGGACCCATTTTTACAGAACATCCAATTTCTGGTTTCATCAAACTAAGTTTGTTGTATAAAATGAATACAGAGGAGGAAATGACAGCACAAACTAATGTTGGTTATAGTCTCGTAATTACCTGAGGATGGTGAGGTCTTGGGGTTGACTGTGATGCAACATATTGCAGGATCTCAAAGATTCTTGTCTGGCCATAACTTGCAGCTCTTTGCCAGTAAAGAACCGCCATGTCTCCAGCTCTCGTCCTTAGTTCCAACAAGTTACGGTCAATTTCATTTTCATGCTTTGCAACATATGGTCTAAAGAATGAGTCATATACATAACAAGTTCCCTGGAAAAAAGTGTAAACACAAGGGCAATTAAAACAACCATCAACATGTAGATGGACTAGTAAATTTTACTTGTTTCTTTCAAACTAATACACCCACCTTTGTTTTAGGGTACCACAAGTATATAAAGAATGCCAACTTAGCCTCACTGTACATTGGAACCCTTAAAAAAAGCATAGTGAGAAACACAAAAACAGACATGAAAAAACATACATACTGTTTTAAGATTCCATACCATGAAACAAAAGCATCACCAATTCTCTCACTAACAGTCAAAACAGCCACCAATATCCTGAAACCAGAAAAGAAAAGGGTGGAAATAAAAGAAAAATTATAACATAAATAAAATTAGCACAATCTTAAAAGAATACAATACCAGATGAAGACCTACCAGTACTGGCACCAAAACCGCAGTTGCTCAATGTCAGGCTTATTCATTTCAACAGTTTTATAGCATTCATATGCTGGATACACATAGCCAAAAACCATCCTGCCAAATTAAAACTAAAAGATTAAAAATAAAATAATACTAAAATGAGAAATAGATTAATAGAATCAGTTGTAAGGTAAAACATACACGAGTCCTCTGGTAAGAAAGGATCCAATCATTTTGTTTATTTCCTGGCAAAGAGAAAACTCCCAGGAGTTAAAAGTCAGCATCAAAATCAACATTATAAATCCAAGAAAACAAGAACAGTCATACATATGCTAATCGAAGCAAAATATCAGCCCCGGTGACAATTCATCCATCTTTCAGCCCAAGGACGGACACAGAACTTTATGTTAGTAGGGGCAAAACTATAAAATTCTAGGAGAGGCGAACTTGTAAAATTTTAGGGAGGGCGAAAATATATTTTCAATAGGAAATACATAGGAAATTTCTAAAATTTTTCTAAATTGTATAGGAATTTCAAAATTTTAGGGGGGACAGCTCCCTCCAACCCCCTCTAGGTACATCCCTGTTTCAGCCCCTATCATATCCAGATTCCTTGAAAATTAACAATCCAAATCCTCACCATATACGGTATTTTTTTTATCACAATATACGGTACTTTAGGGAAAAGTAACTTTTAAGTTCAAAAGAAAAGAAAATTAGTCATAATTTGTAGCATCTCCAATTGTCTTCCAAAGAAAACCTAGAGTGATCAGTGTTCTTGTCACGTAAGTTTCCTCTTTCAAATGTACAGAAGATTAGTAGTATTATAGTTTGTAGCATCTCCAAATATCTTTCAAAAGAAAACCTGGAGTGAAATTGTTGCCGAGGCTTCTCTTCTTTCTCTTTATTTATTTATTTATTTATTTATTTCCTTGATGAAATACCAAAGAAGAGGAATTACTTCAGTTCCTGCTATCCAAGCATGCTATAAATCCCTATCAAACAAGGCTAATCATTTTGAAACTTAGAATTTATTGGCCCCATAAATCTAAGCAGGTAAAAAACATACCTAAGGGTCTAAGATTTTGTCCTACTTTTACGATTTAATGAACGAGATCCTCTTAACAGCTTGTTGGAAGACTCTAAAACTTGGTTGAGCAAGAACTTTCCGTTACCGGAAATGAAAACAACAAAAAGCCTGCTTAGATGTCATCATGTCAATTTATCATCATCATCGTCATCATCTTTTCTGAAGCAATCAAACAGAGGAATAAGAGTAACGTAATGTTACAACTTACAAGCTCAAAAACCAAAATGATTCAGCGCATCAAACTCTAAACTTACCTTATACGCAAGTCATAACAGGTAACATAGTAAGTATTGAACACGAATTAGATACCAAAAATATAGGATGCTATACGAAATTATAGGTGTTCAAAATTCTGCCACATATCGCATCGAGAAGAAGTGAAAACGAAGAAATCATCGAGTGAAACGCAAAAACCGCCGAGTTCAAAAAATAAAAGAATGGAAAATTTGATGACCAGAAAAAAGTTCTTAATAAAATACAATTATCAACACTCAACAATGTAATCTCAGATGAAACCTCAATTTCGGTGCTCGCGGAACCGATCACCAAAACAATAAATTGGAAACGGGAGAGCGATTGGTACCTTTAAACAGTACTTCCAATAAGACGATGCAAACAAGGAGGCAACACGATTAGACTCGGAAATGATAGTTAAACCAGAGCACAGAAGCGATATACTAAAGGATTTCAATGAAATAATATATTATTTTGGAGAAGATCACCGGCAAACAGTAAAATCGGCGCCGCAGAAATACGACGGCTAACCGTTACGAAGTCGGTGGTAGCGGTGAGAGAGTGAAAAAATACTTTCGAGGGGAAAAATGAAGAGAGGAGGAACAGCATTATAGTCTTTTCCTTTGCGTTGTTTTTCAAATCCCCATTACGTACGGATGGGTTTAACGGTTGAAACTAAGTTCCCTATTATACCCTTTGAAGAAAAAGAAGATGCTTCCAAATTCCAAGGGAGGCAATATAGTAATATTTTGAAGAGGATAAGGATATGACAAGGAAAATGATTTTTTTAAGAACAAATAAAAGAGGAAGACTAATTATTGGGTAAAGGGATGCTTAAGGATAACGATCAAAGATTATTTACTTGTAATTATTTTTATGAGAACACTTCAGAGTTCAGGCTACGATAGCAAATCAGATGGCTAGGCAGGCAGAGCCCCAAACGTCATGGGTGAGCCCGTTACAAGGCTCCAACCTGGCCTAAAATAGGTGTAGAAATAAATGGGTTATTTCTTTCATTTCCACAATTATACGTGGTCCACCACCAAAAGCATGAATAATGTACACACGTGCAGTTGTCAGCCAATACAAAAGGCACGGCTACACTATTAGTAAAATTGCATGAATGTTCGTGCCCCTGCACAATGGCAACCGTGCAATTGGATCATCTCATCTATCAGTCTGTACTATGAGCCAAGATCAATTGCAGTCAAGAACTCAGCCTTTCGGATTTAAGGGATGGCAAAAAAAATCTGAATTTGACAGTTCTAGTTTGACTCGATTTGATATTGTTAGATTTTTTTTTTGAATTTTTGGTTTTTGGATTGAGTTTTTAAAAAGGTGGGTTGGATTTAATTTTATGGCAAAAATTTTCCTTCTCGATTTATTTATAAATATATATTTTATTTTATATATTATATTTAATATTTTATTAATTTTTTGGACATGTCGGGATTAATCGGGTTTTTATTAAAAAATCGAGGTTGAGTCAGAATCAAGTTATTTTTTTTACTATATCATGTCGTGAATAAAAAATATATTAAACTCGAGTCGAGTCAAAATTTTAAATTTCCAGGGCGGCCAAAAATTCGCTCAAGCCCCTCAACAGATGAATCATCATACTTTCCCTCAAGGCTGAGACATGAATATTGTATATAGGCAAAATCATCTCATACATTTTCGTGGTTTTAAACGAAAACTTAAAATGAACCTCATATATAATAAAAGTATATGCACTATTTTAAACAGTTAATTTCATGTTTCATTAATAAATTATAGAAACATAATCAATCTTTATCAAATACAACTAAAACAATAAAATACAACCACTAATTAATAAAAATCACTCAAAATTTATTGAAACTATAAAAGTAGTAAAATTGAAATCCTGAACGGATGATTATGTTGTTCCTCCATCTGAGGATACCACAAGTGTAACTCTAAGCCAGTAGCCTAACTTATTTCATTGAAAATTATACTTTTAGTCATCAGTAAATTTCGGAATTCCGACTAAATAGAGGTTTACCATAAGAGCAGCCATAGTCTCTTTTTTATTTTTGATTAAATAGAGAATTTTAATATTTTCATAGCGTAATTTGAACCCATACAAAATTTAACAATATAAACATCCTTAGCTATTAGGCCAATTAATGAATCTTAACAACCCTAATCTCTTAACATGCTAAGAACGTTTTACTTAAGCAGATACGAAAACTTTACGAAATAAAATTAAATCAGAATAAAAACCTCCACAGTTATTTTTTTCACATTAAATCAAATACTTCAGTCCCGTTATTAGTTACAATTCTTTTTTTATATAAAATTATTAGTTACAATTCTAACTACGACATTACAACATGCATGAGCTTATTATAATGTCTGGCACATTAAATCAAATAACAGAACTTATAGGAAACGCATATTAGCTAAATAGAATTCCACTTGGATTAAATAGTTTACATTTCTAACATTTACCACAACATTTGGTATTGTTAGAAATAAAGAAGAAAAAATGTAGAAATAACATATTGGTATTTTTAGAAATTAAGAGAGAAAAAAGTAGAATCGGTTCCAGGCTTGAAAAAAATAAGCAACGATTCTGATTTACTGACAAAATTTGTTCAATATTGCACCTTAAAAAATTATTTTAAAATTTATAGCACTCCCAAATTATTTTCGAATCTATTGTACTTCCTACAGTGTATTTTAAGGTCAGATAGCTTTCAATCTGACTTTATTAAAAATTTAAAAATACATTAAAACAAGATGCTTTCAATCTGACTTCAACAAAAAAAAAAATAAGAGGACTGCCTGCTTGTAGTCCGACCTCATGTTATTGAGAAAAAATTATTTAAAAAATATGAAAGTTAATTGCTTTCAATCCGACCTCGTGAACAAAAAAAAGGGAGCTTTCTGCTTGCATGCAATTTCACATCCATGGCAGGGGCGTGGCAAACAAGTTCAGTGCTGAAAAAATTAAAACCTGGCCTGCATGCATTTTCACATCCATGGCAGACCCGAGTAAGGCTGAAAAACTTGAAAGGGATAATATTTTTGTTGAATATGTTTTAGAATAGGGTGATTAGGGTATTAAAAAATATTTTAAAAATATTGTAGGGGTAAATAACGGGAAAATTTTTGTATTGTTTTGTGTGTTGTGTTTTTTGTGTTAAATAAGTGAGATGAAAGGTAAAATGTAGAAGAAAGTCCGAAAATTAGGGTGAAAGAGGAGAAGAAGAAGAAAAAAGAGGAGGAAGAAATTTTGAAAAAATTTATAGTAAGTTGATTTTTATATTTTCTCTTGAATGTGTAGATTGTTTGTTTATTTGTATTTTAGAATGTTGTTTAGGGGAAAAATTCGTAGCGATATAATATAACATTATGATAATTTTGATTTATGTTTTTGATTCAAAAATGTAATTGTTTTTGAACGCGCAAAGACAAGGAACAACGTTTTTATGGATGTTATCCATTACGATGGAAAAATTGTGAAAATTAGTATCGGTGTCGTATTTGAATCGAAAAACACTACAAAGATGAGATTTTTAAATAACATTTCCCTTCGAGAGCTGAAGCATGACATAGAAAGAAAAATAGGAGCTGAGATTGTTCGTTTGCGATACCGGTGGAAGACATGTGATGATCCGGTCAGATATTCTGCAATAGCTCTTTAAGATGATAGTGATGTTGGAATCATGATTGGAGAGCATGATTCAACATGTATTCGAAGTATTGCGTTACATGCTGAGTTGCGTGGGAGATATGATGTTCTAGGCTCATTCAGAAATGTATATGAAAGTTCTTCTCAAATGGGTTTCGGTAGTGCGGTTGAGGACAAGTCATATAGGTTTGGATATAGTTTTGTTGCGATGTGTTGTCACTTGATTTTTACCTATTTAAAAAAATAAAAAATCAATACATAATATAAAAAATAATAAAATATCATTTCGAATAAAATCCATCTTCAAAGGAAATAATAATAATAAGCCCATTTTAAAATAAAATACAAAAAAAAGAAATAATAGTAAGCCCATTTAAAATAAAAAAGGAAGAAAATATGGTTCATAAAACTTATTTCTAAAAAATAATAACCCAAAATAAATCCATTTAAATAAAAAAACTAGAAAAATAATAAATAAGGAACCCATTTTATTTTTTAAGAGGCCCAAACTAACCCATTTATTTTTTATTTCAGGTTTATTCGAGACCGTTGGATCTGGGGGGTAAAAATATGGATGACTTGGATTGAGTAAAGAAAAAAAAGGGAAAAGAGGAGGATCTCGCGCAGCCACGCGCGCGGGATCATCTCCCCCAAATCCCCAGCCAAAACGGCTGGGCCGGCTGCTGGCCTTTATTTCACCGCCCCTGGTTACGGTGGCCGCCGTGGTTGGTGCCGGCCGACTCGCCTCAGCCGGCTGAGTCCAATGCCGCCGACCCCGTCCCTTGTCGTCGCTGGTAGCTCGTCAATTGAAGGGGAAAATGGTTCGAACCCTAATTTAATTAGAGGTAAAATCTTCCAAATTGGAGCCGAATCGGATGAAATTCGGGATGAATTTCGACAAATCAAAGCTGTGCTGATCGGATTGGATGATTTTATGGGACGAAAATGAGGATTTTGTCCCCAATTTGCCTTGAATCCCAATCCTCCAAACCCTATAAATAGTGCCCAATTTGCATTGTTCAAGACATGGAAATTCATCCGAAAATACCCAGAAAAATACTCTGGAAATTGTTGGGAAGTCGTTGGAATTAGTTCGAGTTTGGAACAACATTGTTCGAATTTTCAAGGAGGAAAAGCAAGCATTTTTGCTACTTTGTCGGTATAATTTCTCCCCTTTTTATTTTATAATTTTAATTCTATTTTTATTTATTTATTCTAATGTTCTTACTTACTTCATATTTTGTTCATATAATTTTTATGTTAATCCGAGTTTGTTCGAATTAATTTTTTTATTGTGTTGTTTTCTTGTCTTTTTATATTAAAAATAATAATAAAAGGGATGAGACCACCTCTGGCGAGCGGCGGTCGGTGCCGGTGGATGGCGGCCGACACGATGGCCCTCCTCCTTGTTCATTCCCCTTTGATGAACACCAATAATATGTTTTTTTGTTAAAATATGGTGTTTGATCCATTTGATTTCTAAAAAAATGAAAAGATGTTGTTTGTGGGCTTTAAACTCAACTCATTTTGGACCATTTATTTAAATCACCCATTTCTTTTTTTCCTTTAAAAATTCCGAAAATAAATAAAAAATCTCAATTTTAACTTTGTTTTAATTTGTTCACCTCTCATTTTTATTTATTTTTTAAAAGAAAAGGAAATAGTTTTTAGAAACATAAAAATAAATAAGTTCTTTTTAAAGAATCGTTCTTTTAAAATAAATAGACGAGTTTTAATACTCAAAAAGCTTAAAAAAATTCTTAAAAAAATGCATTTTAAAAGAAACAATAATTAATGTTTTTGAAACAATTTAAAAATCTTCATTAAAAAAACATAAAAACAATGCAAGTTTAAAAAATAAAAAAAGTTTTCAAATATAAAAAGGGTAAAAAAATTTAAAACATAAAAAGAAATGACAACTTTTTCAAATAAAAAGTAATAAAAGTTTTAAAATAGAATAAAAATATAAAAAGTTTAGTTTATTTTTTTTAAAAAAACTAAAAACATGAAAAACATAAAATAAAAATGTTTTAAGCTTTGCAAATTTTGTTTTCTTATCTTGTTGCATTAGAATTAAGTTGGCTTTAGAATAAGTTCTTCAAAGCTTAGATATAGATTTCTTTGTAATAAAATTCCTTTCACAAAAAATAAAACACACTTAATTAAATTTAAACCCTCAAATAGGTTAAAACATTTAAAATTCTTTAGGTTTGTAAATATTAATTTAGAATTAATAAAATTCTCAAAAAATTAATTATTTCTTTGTTTGCCTATAAAAAAGTGAATTTTAATTAATGCGGTGCCTTACTAAACGGAAATGATGGGTTATCGCCAGAAGTGTTGGCGGTGATTGGAGTTCATTTGCGGGTGGTAAGGCCGTTAAAATGGAATTTAATTCATAAGCAGACAATAATTTAAAGCTCTATAAAAATTCACAAAATTTGACTTTTTAAGCCTTTTGTAATCGACAAGGTACCGATTTTTCGGCGTTGTGGGGTGCTAACCCTTCCTCACGCGTAACTGACTCCCGAACCCAGTTTTGTGTTTTTGCAGACAAAAAAAATGTTATTTTGATGAAAATAAAAGGTTCTTATTAAAATAAACCAATTTAAGTGATCCAATCACACATTTTTTTTAAAAAAAGATTGGTGGCGACTCCGTTGATTTTAATGTTTTTGTCAAAACGTCGAAGCTCGAGAGGGTTGCGACAGCTTGGCGACACCACTGGGGACAAATTTTTGTTTTTACAAAAAAGAGAGTCAGGCCACAAGTCGATTACACTTTGTTTAAAAAGTCGGAATTTGCGAATTAATATAGAGCTTAAAATTATTGTCCGTTTATAGATTTAATTCCATTTTACGCATTTAAGACTTGGTTTCAAGCTCTAGACCCGAGCTTTATCTCGTTCGTTTAAGTAGGGGGAAATGTTATTGCTCTCGTGGGAATATTGATTCTCCGTATGAGCCTAGTAAGTACCTTCGGGGCTCACGCCTAATGTCTTCGTGTGGATACTGATCCTTCGTATGGGCATAGGAGTGGGTCCCCCTAAGTTGAACCTGTTTCGTTTGAAGCCTATAATGGGCGAGAATCGGTGGCCTTGCTACCCTTTAGTAGGGGACAACAAGGACAATTTGGGAACCTTTTAGAACTAAACCCGTTTGAGAATCTAGAAGCCCACCTCTCTAAAGCATGTGGGAAAACGTAGGTTTTAGAGTTCAGTCAAAATTATTTCGTAGGGATAGTCCGTGGAGACATGTCCAGAAGTGTTGGAATGCGCTGCCCAGTTACTATTCATGCAATGGAATTATTTTGGACATTTATGTCCAATCATGTTCTTAAAATGTGTTCTAATCACTTCCTTGTTTTGTATTTTGCATGTTTTGTGAATTATCATTCCATAATAAAGAATGGGTTGTTTTTTAAGATACTTGCTCGGTTAAAAAGATAGCTCTGTGATCATGGATGATAGACTTCTTCAAAAAGAGGAAGACAATGCAGATGTGTTTCACTGGTCTAAAGTCAACCAGCATGCATATGAGGATAGTCTAACGATTGAACATGTGACTGAAACTTCCGAGTATGCCTACGTCAGTGTTAAGCAGAATAGTGTGCAAGAATTACGGGATATCTGGGAGCATTTCGACTACTCAACCAAGCAATTGTTCCTTGATTCATATGGCGATATAGCTTATTTGCTGAATGTACAAGTAGATAAGTCGTTTTTGAAAACAATGATCCAATTCTGGAATCTCGGGTACTGTTGCTTCATATTTAATGGTAAAGATATGATGCCTACCTTCGAAGAGTATGCTGCATTTTTCAACCTGCATAGGGTAAGGAGAGACAGGTCTATGCTAAGACACCCAAGAACAAGAATGCACACCTGAGACTTAAAACCTTTGCTGGAATGGGAGATGAATGGGTCAAGGGGCTGATTCGAAAAAAGGTGGTAGCTTTTCCTTTCCATGGTAGAGCATCCGAAACATCATCTCTACTCACCCCGATAGAGAAAAGAGGGTGGATCTATTAGCCATTGCGATCTATGGTCTGGTCATTTTTCCAAGAGTTCTGGGTAACATCGATGTGGCTATGTTGGATCTTTTCGAGCAGTTGAAAAGAGAGACTAATCCAGTACCAGCGATGCTTGCCGATACCTTCATCTCTTTAAATGTATGCCAGAAGCTAGAAGACATGGGCTTTAGAGGTTGTGCTCAGTTGCTTCAGGTTTGGGCCCTTAGCCATTTCTAGAAATGTCCAACTCTAGTCATTCCCAACACGTTATCCCCGAATTTCTCTCCACTTTGCGAGTTTCTAGAAAAGAATTGGCCAGTTTTAAAGAGAAAGAAATGGACCGACATCTTCAAAGATCGTCAGGATCAGGACATTGTCTGAAGGGTTTCGTGGTTAGGTCACACCAAAATCCTGTATAAATGTAGAGACTTTAACCATCTTGTGTTGCTTGGAATCTGGGGTAGAATTGGTTGTGCTCCACTTTTGGTTTCACTGCAATATGGTTCGCGGCAGTTTGTTACTTTCACTGCAGGTCTTAATTCTACAAAGTTTGAGTTTCAGGGAGAGTTCAAAGAAAAGGTCCACGCCATCAACGAATCCTGGAAACAATGCTATCGGGTGAAAGTGGAGCATGACAGTAGATGTATGGTTACCTCTTACTACGATGTCTGGAGGTGCATGAGAATGAATGACAAGGTTCTACCTCCCACTGACCAAGTCAAGCCCATAGAAGAGCATCTAAAAGTGGTTCCATCCGAAGCTGATATTTTGAGGGCTGAGCTCAAAAAGACCAAGGCTAAAATGGACTCCTTGCAAAAGTAGCATGTAAGAGAATTATATGAGGCGTCTGGATGTTGAGAAATACAAGGGAGAGACAGACCGTGTGATGAATATGTACAAAGACCTAGAGCAAAAGTTCGAGATTCAAAGGGTCGATTTTTTGAAATTCCAGACTACAGTCAAAAATGCAGATTTTAGGAAGAGCCCAGAACAGTGGAAGCAAGGCAAACGGGAAATAAAGAAATACATACAGGCTCTAAAGAAAGAAAGAAGGGTAAACAGACAGCTGGAAACAAGATAGTGTGGCCGCATGGAAGAGAAAAGCCCACGACAACAAAACCTGTTTGTTAGAGTCACAAGCTACATACGATGATACCAACAAGAAGTTGAAGCAAAGCCAGGCTTTCGTGTTTGAGTTGCAAGCCAAGGTAGCTGACTTGAACCATTCATTGTATGAACTTCAAAACGATGACACATACACTGAGCTTCAGGCCAGCTTGAATGAAATTGACTCTTTGAAAGAATGAGTTGAAGAGTTGGATGGCATCATTCAAGAGTATAGAACGAGGATCCTAGTCCTTGAAGATACTATTGATGGAGGAAATTATTATTGGTTCACCCATCTTTGAGACAACGCCAGAAGATTCCAAGAATGGGATGAGTTTGATAGGACAGTCATGACTCAAATCCAGGATGTGGCTAAACATGTGATGATGATGGTTACAGAAGCTACTGCTCTACGCCAGTACATCAGGCCAGTCGGAGAAGTTGGCCCCAGGCTTATGTGGTTGATCGAGGAGATGAAGAAACTAGGTGATAAGGCAGAGAAATATCTGTAAACATGTTTAAAAATTAGTAATAAAGAATCTTTCTTATTCCAATAAAGAGTTGTTTGTTGAGCAAAGTTTCACGGAATCAATGGCCCTTCGTTTGCATACATTTGCATCTTTTCCTTTTTGTTGTTTGTTTGTTATGTTTTCTTTGCATTAGTACGTAACATTTCATAACATGATAAGAAATTAACTTAATCAAAACATGTTGTAGAAAATCAAAATAGCAAACCCGACTCATAGCTACCGTACCTGTTCCAGAACCAAAGCCATGAATACCGAAGAGCGATTATCACTGGAAGCTACCTGCAGAAGCATCCAGAAAAAGTTAGAGAAGCTAGAAAGTGATCTGAAACAGGAAATTGATGTGTCACGCAGGAAATTGAGCTAAAAAGTTAGAGAAGCTAGAAGACGGGGATGCTATACCACAGTTTCCTGAGGAAGCTCTTGGAAACCAGAAAGAGGCTAATCCACCTCAAGTCAAACTCCTTTTTCATTTTGCTGAATCATCTGTTCGGGCACCGGTAGAACCCAGAGTTAATCACAGTGAAGCTCAAAACTTTGAAGTCCAAAATCTGGACGAGATTGCTGAGAATGAAAATGCAAACAAGAAGCTGGAAGAGCGATGCAAAAAGTTAGAAGAAATGATAAGAGCTTTCTAGGAAGGAAATGTGCATGATGGTTCAGAAGCCAATGACCTGAGCTTGGTGACTAATCTAATGGTCCCACCGAAATTCAAGACCCTTAACTTTAACAAATATGACGGAACCACTTGTCCAAAATGCTCACCTAACCATGTACTGCAGGAATATGTCAATGTACCTGGACAATGAGAAAATCCTGATTCACTACTTTCAGGATAGTTTGATTGGATCCACATCCTGCTAGTATAACCAGCTGAGTCGAGAGAACATCCGAACGTGGAAGGATTTGTCAAGGTCGTTCGGTGAGCAGTACAAGCATGTCACTGACATAACCCCAAGTAGACTAGTCCTACATGAGATAAAACAAATACACAATGAAAGCTTCCACCAGTACGCCCAAAGGTGGCGGGATATCGTTGCACGAGTTCAACCACCGCTATTAGAAAGTGAGATTGCCCCAATGTTCGTCGAAACCTTTAAGGGTGCATTCTACGATATAATGATCAAGTATACGACCAAAAGTTTCGCAGACATGCTGATAAACGGCGAAATGATTTTAGCTGCGATCAAAAGCAGAAAGCTAGATAGAGGTGATGCCAAGAAGCCTTACAGGAAGAAGGACAACGACGTGAATATGACAAGCGCCTAAAACCTCAATTATTCGAAAGTGGTAGTCTTAAATAAGCCCGCTTCTCAGGTAACCAACTAGGTGGCCTCAAATCCACAAAAAGACGAACAAAGGTACCAGAGAAGCAAGAAACCCTATTTTTCTCCCATCCCTATGACGTATGTTGAACTTTTTTTGGAGTTAGTTCAAGCACGGATGGTGCTGCCACGACATGTTCCACATTTCTCTCCCTCATACCAACCATGGTATGATGAGAAGGTCAAGTGTGAGTACCACGTTGGGAACAAATAACATACTATCGAGAATTGCACGTCTTTTAAGAGGGTGGTTGAAGATTTACGGAAGTCAGGAAAGCTATCGTTCGACTCATCTGACGAAAAGGACAATCCACTACCCAATCACCAAAAGAATGGGGTGAATGCAGTGAATGTGGAGGAAGATAGACTGATAAAGAAACATGTTGCAAAGATTAAAGCACCCATGGCTTGGGTATGAGCTCAGATGGTAGAGGCCGAAATGATAGAAAGGCCAAATTCAAAAGTGAAGGACGATGATGAGCTCTACTGTGAGTATCATCAGGAAAAAATACACGAGATTCAGCATAGCGAGGATTTTAAACAGCTTGTCCAGACCAAAATGGACAGTGGAGAATTGGAATTCTCCGAAAAGAGAAAAAAAGACCATACACCATGTGTGTACACAATAGACGTGACTCTTGCCAGAGGGAATTATGCAGGAATGAAGCCTTTGGTGATCAAAACCAAAGCGAAGGCTACAGAGCCACAGAAGAACATGACTCCTCAGCTTATTATAAAGACACATGCTTCATTTCTATATAAGGATAGAAAACAAGTACCCTGGAATTATGCATGCTCGGTGACAACTCCGGGGAGCACATCATCAAAGGAAGAAACAAAAAAAAGAGCCAGTGAATCAGGTGGGAAATTTTACAAGAAGTGGACGATATTATTCGCCACCTGAACCAGAAGAAAGAAATACTGCTCAGAGAAGAGCAACGGATAAAGAACCAGAAAGAGAAAAAAAATTCTTTACGGAGAGAACTAAAGCACGACTTGGGCTGGTAAAATAGTCAGAGGCTTAAGAATTTTTGAAAATTTTGAAGCACAACGAATATAGTGTGGTGGAGCAACTTCACAAGCTCCCAACTAGAATTTCAATGCTCTCGTTGCTGCTGAGTTCAGAGGGTCATAGAGATGTCATTCTGAAAATTTTAAACCAGACGTTCATACCAAATGAGATATTGACGGACAAGATAGAAGGGTTGGTCGGTAATATTGATGTTAATAACTTCATCACATTCAGTGCTGAAGAGATTTTGGCTATTGGGAGAGGATCACACGAAGCTCTCCACATGTCTACGCGCTGCAAGGGACACATGCTGTCAGGGGTCCTCATTGATAACGGGTCAGCCTTAAATGTCCTGCCCCTAGCCACCTTAAAAAAGTTACCAGTCGATAGTTCTCATATGAATTCCTACCAAAACTCGGTGAGGGCATTTGATGGAACCTAGATAGATGTTCTGGGCAAAATTGAAGTTCCCTTACAAATCAGACCGTCAACCTTTGAGGTGGATTTCATAGTAATGGACATAAGACCCACTTATAGCTGGTAGACATAGGAACTGAATAAGAGATCATAGCTTCAGTATCAGCAGATGCTCCATACATTCAGGTGGATGAATGCGCACTTGAGTGCCACTTTAGGACCCTCGAACTTGTCAACGCCACATTCGTGTCTGAAAGAAGTAAAGTCCTAGAGCTAGAATTGTCGAACAACGCTAAGATGCAAGTAAAACAGACCCTAAGAAAAAAGTGAAAGCCAGAAAAGGCCTTGGCAAGCATATTCAATGGAGGCCATATCCAGTGATGATCCCTGACAAACGAGATAGATTTGGGCTAGGTTACAAACCTAGCCCTATGGAAATGAGAGCTGCAATTAAAGAAAAACAAGAAAAGAGGAAATCCATGTTAAGTGGAGAAGAAGTGAAGTGGAAACCAATGACCTTCCCGCCGCTAAGTCAAACCTTTGTATCATGAGGAATTATGAATCCTGACACTTCAAACAATAAGGAGGAGAAAGGAAAAAACATTTTAGAGAAGGCTTTTGGGGAGCTAAACATTAACATAATATTAGAGGAGGATGAGGGAAACAAATACGTCTCCATGATTTGCCCTTGCTCAGAATTAAACAACTGGACTGTGGAAGACATCCCTATAGCTTTTAGGTCATCCATAGAGTAATACCCGAAACTAACTCATTTGCCTTTGGCCTGGGGGCAATTTGAGATCTCTTGTTAAGGGCTCATGTTTAACCATTATGGTTCTATTTATCAATAAAATGACGTTTTCTTCAATAAACTTCATGTAGCAAACGTTCTTTCCCTAAATACTTGAATACTGAAAACAAACCATAAAACATAATAAAAACGTTAAAATACCAAAATCAAAACAAAACAAAACAAATCATTTCATTCATTTTTTCATTTCTCATTGTATATTCGATCATTTCCCTTGTAGGTATTCAGATATCAATGGTACTCATAACTCTGAATCTGACCCAGAAATTAACTTCGAGTTGCCCATGTGTTTAGAAGAGGTCAGAAACTGTAAAGACGAGGAAGAATATGATCTTCCCAATGATATGCTCATGTGTTTAGAAGAGGTCAGAAACTGTCAAGCATGGTCTTCTATTATTACGATAGAAGAACATGTTCTCTAAATTATTCGACTCCAAATCATCGACTTGAATTGGAATGCGAAGTGGCAACAGTTCACATATGTTGTTCCACATATCAACATTCTTGATATGCTTCATTTCCCATGTATGATGACCCTTGCCGCGAAAGTTCACACAGTGTAGGATGTCATGATATAGTGGATCTCTCGAAATGGGCTGGTGGAAGACAAACTATCTTAAGACCCTATCTTTGAACCGGTACTCCATAAAAGTAAAATAGAGCATTGGTGTAACCGCACACCACAGATAAGAATCCCTCATCAATGCTTGCGGTACATTTTCACGTGCACCGGTGTAGGCCTCCAAATAAACTGCAAAAATTGTATAGACTTAAATTTAAAAGTGAATTAATTATATAAAAATAACATGTAAAAGTAGTAACTTAATTCTGATACCTCATTTTCGCAAGATAAATCGATATGAGCTCTAAACACTCTCACATTGTTGTGTGCTAACTTTGTGTGAGCTTTTTTCGCATTCCATCTGCGTACGCATTCAAATAACAGTCGTTTGATTATTTTTTAGATAAAATAAAATTATTTTAAATTTGAGTAAATTTAAACTTCCAAATCAAAGTTAAAAAATTACCTACTAACAAGAGGAAAACTTCTCAAACTTCGAGTAACCGGTGTAAAAAAAATAGAAGTCATTCTCATGCTCAAGCTTGCAATATTAACAAACATCCACCAACACCCTTTGCCTTCACACCATTACTATCTAATAGAGCGATCTTGCACAACTCACGGTACAAGAACGCTAATATTGTTGATCCTCAACTATAATTACCAGCTTCTAAAGACGTTGATAGATATGGTAGATACCGTGTGTGAACAAGATTGCCATTTATCCGGCACCAGTATCCCCCAATGAGTTGTAAAATATATGATCGACTTGCACAACTAATATCTTGCAGTGTATTATTTCCACCGAGCTGAAATTCTCTCTACAACCAACTCAATTTAATACGAGATCCTATCACATCGGTTCCAGTTGGAACCTTGTTGAGGTAATCGTAGCAAAGCTTTGTAGGTGAATCATCTGTCTCCTTAACCAATGGACTCCCGTTTACTAGGTCCCCGATTAGCGTCACCACGTCTTCGAGCGTAATGGTACATTCTCCACACGTCATGTGAAACGTATAAGTCTCAAGTTTCCAGTGCTCAATTAGTGCGGTAATTAAACCAGAAATCAACTTGTAGCCACGAATAAATGTTGCATGATAGAATCCCGCATCTTGAAACCATTCAATAATATCGGGGTGTGGATGATTACTCCTCATACTTAGGTGATGTTTAAAGGTTTCTTCGGTTGCCTGTATTAAATTACAAATTTTGTTAATAATAACAAATAAGAAAATAAAATATTATTAATCTCAAATTAACTTCTTTAAAAAAATTTACCATATCATCAACCACAACACTAGAGACGTGTCGATTCTGTAATCTCAACATAAGATTTTGATCGGTCATCCTTTTAACAAAGCTACATACATGACAAGTAAAAAAATATTAGTAAAAACAAATGTCACTAAATTTAATCGTAACTACTACTTTAAAATTTTATAATGAAAAAAAACAACTAAAAATATTTGAACTAAATTTAAAAACAAAATATATAAACTTAAAAACTTACAATATTTTCTCCAAATCTCTTTATTTCTTCTACTTCTTCACCTAATTTCTTCACAAACTGTCTTCTACAATTCCTTACCTTCAACACCTATTTAACAATTAAAAATTCAAACTTCAACTACTCAACCCACCACCCACCATCCAATCAATACAAATCAACCCGTTCTCGAAAAATTCAAGCATTCCATTGGCATCACTATTTTTTCAGCACTGAATCATTATTTTTTTCAACACTACAATCACAGGTTCATTATTATTTTTTCACAGGTTACGGTCTACAGCCATTGCTGCTGCCACGTCCCAGCATGAGGTCGGACAACAAGTAGGAAGTCCTCTTATTTTTTTGTGTTGAAGTCAGATTGAAAGCATATTACTTTCATGTTTTTTTTTTAATTTTTGATGAAGTCGGATTAAAAGATATCCAACCTTAAAATATATTGTAGAAAGTGCAATAAATTCAAAAATAATTTGGAGAGTGTTAAAGATTTTAAAATAATTTTTAAGGTGCAATATTGAACCAATTTTGCCGTGGTTTACTAATACACAATCTTTTGCCTTTATTAGAATTTAAGAACTAGGGTTAACTCGTATTAGTATACATCCGAGTACGCTTAGGATGTAGCCGCCGGTTCCACTCACCTGCACAATAACAATCATGTTATTCCCACAAATAAAGCATTTAATATTTTAAAATTCAATAACGAGGACGACAAAGAGCGACCTGATGTTCCCGTAACCAAGGTTCTGAAATTTGTAACCCAATTGCCATTTTCTCAAGTTGCAGATTGTGCATGGATGTTACAAGAGGCTGCAATTAGACATGAAAGTTTGATCAAGTTAATTTTCAAGGGAATGACAGATTCCACAGCTACTCTTTGAACAGAAATATTGTAACTAAAGTCTAATCTTTGTTCTTTTTAAGATTTAAGGCAATAAATTAAAGATCAAAGCCGATGACCTGTAGGTATTGGTGATAAACTTCAAAAGGAGCTGAGTATGCCAGAAGGGGCAGTAAATCCTTAACTAAGCTCCAAGCATCCTGCTCCGGTGCGGCAATAATTAGGCTACACAAAAACATTGAATTTAAGAATTATGGCTATAAGAATATAATGTTAAGAAAGCAACCGTTTACTTCTGTGATTGTAGATACCTAGAGAAACCATTCTTTTTCCATGACTGAATGGCTTCTTTTGGTGCCTTTTCTCCAGCTTTTGGGGCTTTGCAAGTTTTGTTTGAGGTAAGTTCATTCTCGGGAACAAAATCCGTAACACCATTTTTAGATGAAACAGGAACCTCTTCCATGCTAACTGATAAGGATGTTTTTTCCTAAATAAAGCATTGCAATACATTAAGGGGGATTCAGAAAAAGAACAAACTTAATCACAAGGGAGCACGACTAACATTAGAATGAATCTCCATTGTACAGACATCTTCATGTTGGCTGACTTGTACACCAGTTTCATTTTGGACCAAACAAAGGTCATTGAGGGAACATTGCAAAATTCTGAAACAAATCGGCAGAAAGAATAAAATTTTAACAACATAATTCTGTATTTGTATTTCAGCTCTGCATATGTGAATGTGAGACGAAGAAAAGAGCGGCTGGTGGCAGTATACCTCTTGCAAATTTCATTATTGAAGTTAAACATCCTTATTATCTCTATAGGATATGGTGTCCCTCCAAGATAAGTACCGCACACACTACCTGTACCTGTGACAAAATAAAATAGAACTTCAGGTCAGATAAGCTTTAAAAATGCATTTCAAATACTGTGTTGATCACTGATAGTTGAAAAAAAAAAAACGAAAACATTTTAAAAATTTGAACTCAAAACAGAACACAAAGGGTACCTAAAATACCACTATATTTTACCACAAGGTCACACTGGCCTTATTCATCATAGGTCTTGTTGTTTCACATGCCTCTAGGAAATAATTTTTTTTCCATACCTCCTAAACGCTCAGCCACAGCACCATTAACAAGTCCGCCAACCATATCCACTACAAGGACATCTGAGTTTGCAGTGACGTTAGTCATTGAAAGCAACAGAGATAAAGCATCCACTCGCAAAAATCTGAACCATAAGGAACAACAAATTAATTCCAACTGATACACGTCTATAGAAGTAAATCATCAAAAACATAGTTAACACAATACGACGATTACCCAATCCGCGCCAGATATTTCTTGAAGTATGCCTCACATATACTGATACAAAAGTCGCAAAATGCAAGTCAGCAAGGAGAAAGACAAACCATTTAAAAACCACATCCCACAAAAGCAGCTCGAGTAAAGAATCACAGAGATAGTACCTTCTAGAAAAAGGTCTTCTAAGAAGTACTCTGGGTGCATATTTCTTTTGCTTCTTAATCCTATATTTTCCCTACAGATGAAACACAAGAACATTTAGAGTCCGTTTACTTCTAAAGCATGAAAATTGTTTTCCTTTTTATTTTTTAAGAAATAGAAAACAGCTGAAGAAATTGTTTTTGGTTGAAAAAATTAAAAAATAGAAAGAAAAAAAACAAAAATGAGTGAAAATTTAAAAATATAAAAAATATTTTATTAAAAATGTTTTAAGAAAATAAAAAATATAAAAACAAGTATTTTTAAATTTTAACACGTGTTCATGTTCGAATCTTTCTAATACTATTTTTTTAAAATTTAGTTTATTTCCTCATATTTTATTTATTTATTATTATACTAATATTTTTCTAACTATATTTTATTTTAATTATTTAATAATTAATTTTTATTTTTATTTAAAAAGCTAAATACCAAATATATTTTTATTGTTTTTATTTTTAAAAATAAGTTTTTATTCGTGTTAACGAAACATGTTTTCTATTTTTTTTAAAATGAAAATTAATTTTTTAAAAATAAAAATAGAAAATAAAAAAAAAATATTTTCTAAAATCAACCGAAATTTATATTTTCGGTTCATCCTTCTCCTTTTGCTCTTTTACTAGTCTACCAAACCTGCTTATAAATAAACTAACCTGGGTAAACTGCGTTTTCTTTTCGGAAGTTGCACTGTTAGCAACGAGAGCATCAACAATTTCATTCCCCGTTGCCCCCTGTC
The DNA here is from genome assembly GCA_019671005.1 of Hibiscus mutabilis. Taxonomy (NCBI): domain Eukaryota; kingdom Viridiplantae; phylum Streptophyta; class Magnoliopsida; order Malvales; family Malvaceae; genus Hibiscus; species Hibiscus mutabilis. Next base: position 7,378 of record JAGYYJ010001884.1, on the reverse strand, counting down.
TGCATCATAAGCGAAAAAAGCAACTAGTGAAAATTCGTGTACACACAAGGGGCCTATAAAAACGCAGAAAAACACGAAGATGTTAACCTCCACATTGCATCTATATCTTCACCGGTGAGGCTTTGGGCTTGATTATTATCAATTATTGCTCGGTTGTCACGGGACTCTTCTTCTACCTGACAACCTCCTTCATCTTGAACATTATTCTCTGCAAATAAAAGCTTTAAATAAGTATAATCTAGATTCTAGAATGATCTTGAGATCAATTAAGCAGCAAAATCACGTTTTCAGGAAAGGAAAAAAGAAAACAAACCTTCTGTAGGGCGAACAAAGCGGGAAAGGTAAGGCTTTTCCTTCCCGCTTTCAACTTGAAACAAAGACCCAAAGGGGCATCCAATCAACGGTTGAAAAGAATATGTCTTATTCCCAATTTTCAAGTTCCGGCAACAGTTACATTAACCAATTAAACAACGTAAATTTTAAATTTTGATAATCAGTAAAACCAACTGTTCTGAGAATAATAGAGCTTACGAGCCGGCAGAGAGACGAGCGAAAACAAGGCGATCGCCGTCGTTTATGTCGAGCAATACGCTGCAACCTTCCCAGGTTAATCTAGGATTTAGAACAGGAGCCGATTCAGGTTTACTTTCGGACATGTTAAATCCTTTATTGAACAAAGATTTGCTCTTTTATTCCGCCGAGTGTCGAAAAGAATAAAATTTACAGACGAGAATCTGAAGAAAAAGAACTTCGAGTTCACTAAACAGAATTTGGGTTTTGTAGAACACAATCCATCTATCTAAATAGTTGGCATTCCAACTTCCAACTCTCCCCAAAGAGAATAAAACCTTAACGTGTAGGGTTCAAGTAGAAGTTTAAATAAAACCGCCACAGAGCAACAAGGAATGTTCTGTTTATCTTGGATCCGAACCCTTGAGCTAAGCTCAAATCATAGCAAAAAGGATGTCCGAAAAGGACCATGAAACAGGGTCCATATGTTTTCTATTTTGTTAAATCGTTTTGGATTGGGGTTAAATAAATGGGTAATTATTTTATACCAAAAGTTTTAGTTTTAAGGTTTAATAATCTCGTATAGGGTTTATGATTTATGAGTTAAGGTGTCGTAATTTTAAATTTAGGGGTTATTGGTAAAATTTTATGTTTAAGGTTAAAATTTAAAATTTATAGGTTAAAACTTAAATATTTATCCATATTACATCGTTTTGGATTTTAATCAGACAAACTTTAAAACCCCTAAATAAAATTAAAATAAAAATAAAAGATTTTTATTCCAATATAATAATCCCCAAGCATATTTCCCACTATTCCAATTTCCAAACGGGAAGAAACATATGAGGTCAGCTTCTTCCACTCTATGCATACATAGTAGTGGGAGGATGTCGCCATAAAACATGGCGACAACCGCAAACCTTGTGAACTTAGTTTTTGTTTTTTCTATCTCCTAATGTGAGAGGTGAACATTGTCGGCCAACTAATATAGGTCAAGTAAAAGCCCCCAAGTTGCACATGGTTTTTGTGCAAGATTTACTGTCCCTCTAGTATTATAATAGCTTCTGCATCTCAGCCATTAAAAATAATAACACTGTAGATTGCCTACTTTTTTATCTTCTTTCTTATTACAAAATTTTCAGACTTGATTATTTTTCAAGATACAACAGTGAACATACATGAAAGCTTCTCCTTGCTACCAAAAAAATAATTAATATTTTGTTCATTTCTCATGTTTGGTAATAAATGTATGGTCACAAAATAAAAGAAATATATAGAACCAAAACTTAAATGTTAGTATTATGTACTTTAGCATTGAAAAAGAAAGGGAAATGGGAGTATACAAGTTAAATAATAGTAATTTAGGGATTAAAATAGAAAATAATGAATTATTGAACTTACTTTATTTTTACTAATGAAATAATGTTTCTGCTGTACTTGCAAGGAATCATTCTTTAATTATAAATACCTATCATGTGAGATTTGTTAGTTGGTTTATGTTTGTTTGTTTTCAATCAGATCACACCATTTTCTTGCGGGGGAAAAAGGACGGTTTCTTTTGATACTGCCTCGGACTTCAGAAGGAAAACTGGATAGCCAACCATTCAACCTTTAAAAATACCTCGAAAATTAATGTGTAAAAGCTCTTACATCACTGATTGGTTGAGCCCTACAATGCCAGTACTGTGTGTTGAAAATAATCATCACTCATTACGAGGTACTCAAAGCATGCTCCAAAAGAAAATTTATCATGGACTTAAACTGCGTATCATTCGTATACATAATGAATACTAATACAGATTGTTATTTTTTATAATAACAATTTTTAGTGATATTATTATCGTTATATAATAACCCTTAAACTTATTAAACCAAAACTTATCAAGTAAACGGTCACATTCTTGGTGAGTCAGTCAATTTGTGAATATATGTGTTCACCAACATTTTGGCTGAGCCAGGTGTGTCACGTTACAGAGCGTAGCCCATCCATGGTGGATTCGCTGAAATGAGATAGAGATAGGCCGAGCTAGCCTTATTAGGTGGATATTACATGGAGCAGGTTGTTGAATTTTCTTGTGCACCGCAAACAGGTAGTGATTTAGAAAGAGACATTGGGAAGATACAAATTACAACAGGGAGTTTCCAATCCTTTCTGTGTGACTTATATGTTGTTGTCTTTAGTTCATGCATTTTTTCTTTCGCAAATTTTTAGAATCTCTGGACTGGACCCCATTTCTACATTATTATCCCACACTAAATAACCTCATTATTCATCTTCCCCCCCTTATTATCATCATCTAAGTACAAAGAATAAGTACAAATTCTTAATTTTAATGATAAAACTTCATAGTCGATCAATCCTTCACTGGAGCAGTGGTTAGCCGTTTGATGAAACTAGGTTTGCATTCACGTCGGGATTTATAGTAAGTGGTCCAAGAGGTAAGAACAGGCTAGTACGAAAGTAGGGAAAGAGTTGAATCATAAAGTGAAGAAAAATAAATACAATAAATTAACAGCGAGCCCACTCCCACCATCCTCACTGTGCCTCCTTGGTTCTTAGTCCTTATTACCCGTCTCGGATCCCTCTCCGCTAGCCCACACAAAGGAGAAAAAACACTCTTCTCCAAGTTCTTTCCCAAAAGCTCTTACTCTCTGTTACTACTACTTTTCTTTTTTCTTATCATTGTCTCCTATTGCTTTGTTCTTATTTTCATGGCTCTCCTCACTTTCTTACCGGAGACGGCGGCGGAACCCATGAAAGTGAAACAACAACCGTCTAATCGTAGAAAAAACCAGGTCCAAAAGCAGAAGCAACCGTCTTCATGGGACCAAATAAAGAATTTGCTCAGTTGCAAACAGATGGAAGGGTCGAAAGTCCAGGATCCCTCGAAGAATAATCCGCCTCGTCACCACGGGTACTCGAAGCTGAGTTCCTCTTGCAACTCCATATGCAGCTTCAAGGACGTCGTTCATGGCAACTCGAGGAGGGTTGTTCACAGAGCTGATAACTCGCCTGAGAGTAGCACGGTGGGCCAAGAAACTGGGTTATTGAGAAGCAAAGCAGCTAATAGCTCGTCAACGAGATCCAATAATAGCAGCACAGCTTACACGTCATCTTCGTCAAGAGGTATGCAATTCAGGAAGCTTTCTGGGTGTTATGAGTGCCATACGATCGTTGACCCCGGCAGGTAGTATAACTTGATTTTGTTTTTATTCTCATTTTCCAAAATTAAAATTTGCTTCGTTTACTTGAGAAATACAAACAATTAAAGAAAATATTAAATTATCAGGTATCCATCCTCAAGAACAACTATCTGTGCCTGCTCACTGTGCGGAGAGGTCTTCCCAAAGATTGAAAGCTTGGAGCTTCATCAAGCTGTTCGCCATGCAGGTACTGTGATCTCAACTTACGATCGTTTTCCTGAATTATTGTCCAAAATTTACATATTGAACTCAAAGTAAATTCCAAAATTGTAAACTTTTTTTTTGTTCTATCACTTTATTTTTTCCTTTATCCAAGCAAACAACAAGTACAATTACTAGATGTCTAGATTATTACCTACCACTTATAACAGTCAAATTTCTTTTACCACTTTTGCAGATTTTGAAAAATCACTCGTTTTATGCTGCTTAATTTACATCTGCTCCGACACTTATTAATTACACTAAAATCTCGCCACACCCATTTACCAATTGATGTTAAAAATCACAGCTGTCAACTTTTGATTAATATTGTCAACGTGGTGCCTTTTCATTAGTTCAATTTTATCCCACCTGTAACGTTAAATTTGCACGGTTTGTGAGGACCATGACCCCACCGACAACGACAATGTCGAATTAATATTCCCATTAATGCAAAAACAAAATTATTTTCTACTTTGATTTGATTCTTTTGGTGTTGTAGTTTCGGAGTTGGGTCCAGACGATTCGGGTCGGAACATTGTGGAAATTATATTCAAATCGAGTTGGCTTAATAAGGATAATCCGATCTGTAAGATCGAACGGATACTGAAAGTCCACAACACCCAACGCACCATCCAACGGTTTGAGGACTGCCGCGACGCAGTGAAAACACGTGCTCATAACAGCACCAGGAAGAATCCCAGGTGTGCGGCTGACGGCAACGAACTCCTCCGATTCCACTGCACCACATTGTCCTGCTCCCTCGGTGCGCGTGGCTCCTCCAGCTTATGCGGTTCGGTCCCCGGCTGCGGAGTCTGCACCATAATCAAACAAGGGTTCCAAAACAAAGGTGGAACTGGCGCGGCCGCTGACTTCAAAGGAGTCTGCACAACGGCAAGCAGCGGGAGGGCCCACGACTCATTTAAATGTACGAACACACGTAGGGCCATGCTGGTTTGCCGTGTGATCGCGGGAAGGGTGAAGCGAGTGGCGGATGACGCGCCGCCACTGGAGGAGGAAAACAGCATCAGCGTAACGGCATCGACTGGCTCGTACGAATCTCTAGCGGCGTACGCCGGCGTCTACTCCAACCTTGAAGAGTTGGTTGTCTTCAATCCACGGGCTATCCTTCCTTGTTTCGTAGTCATTTACAAAGCACTACAGTCTTGACTCAGTTGAAGTCAGTTATCAAGTATCAACAATATCATTTTTCTCAGAATTATCAAAATCAAACGATCCACCATAACCGTGTACATATGTTTAGATCTTACGCCGTGGCACATAAGATCAAAGCCTCTTTTTTTCTAAAAAAATACACTAATAAATTGGATTTTAATATTTGCTAGACTAGCTCGACTGCATGCATGGCTGATAAATCTAAAACTTTAATTTCGTTGGCTGAATGTTTTAAAATTAAAGATGCTGAAAACATTGATTGCTCGTTTTATGCTGATGCCAGAAAGACAGACATACAGGTATTATGTGTAATAAAAATATACAGCAGATTTCTTCAATTTACTTTTCTTTTGAAAGGGAAAGAAGTTCGAATTGTCATCTTCAATGCACGGTCAAATCACTCACCTACAACTTGTGCTCTATTAGTGGGTTAGTGGTACCATAAATAATTCCTAACTCATGTCCGTGCCATATTTTACCCAACAATCAACTTAAAGAGTATCTACAACTACACCAATTAAATTAAAAATATGAATATGTTCATTTAAATCTTTAAAATGTTACATTTTCTGGGCATTAAAAAAAAGTTTGTTATAAATTGACCTACTAAAGTCTGGATTAAATTGTTAAAAGTGATGTGATAATAACATTTATCCTCCATATAACACAAATCAATATAAATTATATTAAGATTTTTGATTTTGTGAATTGATTGAATATAAAAATATAAATGATTAAAATATATTTAAATCAATACAATATTCACATTTATATCTTACAATAAAAATACAAACTAATAACCATATGTAACTGAATCTATGATAATTTCTAAGTAGGATCCACATATTGCGAGCTTTAAAATAAAATAAAAAATTTGAATTCAGAACTATAAACATAGTATTTACATATGTGGGACTCAAATCTAAATAAATGGAATTAAATATTTTTCCCTATAAATCTTTAAGTACCTACTTTTGGTCTGGTTTAAATTGTTAAAAGTCATTAAAAAGACATTTTAGTTTATAATTATAAATTATAGTTTAATTTGTTAGGGTTTTAATTAAATATTGGGATAAGATATATTTTTGTGGTATAAGATTTAAAGTTTATGATTTAGAATTTAGGGTTAAGGCTTATGATTTAATTTTTTTAGTGTTAAGTCACAAAAAGAAACTAAAAAAGATAATTTTTTGTCATAGTTTTTGTCAATATTGTTTTGTATAATGTTAAACAAATATGTTTGACTAACCTTGATAAAAATGTAAGTACTTTTTTTAATTAAATATCAATTTATTTGATTGGTTAGGATTACAATCAACTGAATAAACACAATAAAATCAACTTTATAATTTAAAAACTTAAGATTAAATTTTTAGTGTTGGGGCACAAAATGGATCGAAAAAATTGACATGATTTTTTTGATGTTATTCAAATATGTTTGACAAACCCAATTCAAATGAAGGTAATTATTTAATTAAGATATGTTTTAATTTGTACATGGAAATGGAAATAGGAATTACGTTGAAAGGCAGACGAGTTGGAATGGAAAGGGGGTAGGAGCAGAATTATTAAGACTCAGCCACGTGAGATTATCTTGGAATAATTTCAGAAGGGAAAATATCAATTTATTTAATTGGACGTTTACATTCAACCAATAAACACATTTAAATCAAATTTATAATTTAAATTTAAAAAACAAAATTAAAATTTAATCTTTAAAATTGATTTGATTTGATAAATTAATTCATTTCTAACTTTGAGTCCAAATTTAAATACTAAATTTTATTTTTATTTTATAGTTTAAAGTATAAAAATAAAAAAAGACAGAAAATTTTTATTTCTACGCATATAGGAGGACTGAGGGATGAAAGGTTTTATACTTTATACATTTCAATTTTCATAATTGCAGCAGACACATGCTTCAGCATCCTATACGCAGATTCATTGCTTTCTTCTTGTTTTATGTGTTTGGATTTTACATTCCATTATTTTTTTTTTGGATTTTAAGAAATAACATGGCTTCCCAAAATCATAATTAATGTAATCTCTGTTGAGATTACTGAAAAAATCTTGCACGATATTATAGTATTCATTTATTATGGTCATTCTTGCTCTTGTCATGGGAAGTTTCCTAACAGTCAAAATCAGATTTATATATAAATATTTCTAATATCAAAGGGGTCCATTTCATTTTCAATTAAAACGATTATGACGCAATATTAGAAATTAATATCCCTTTATGATTTGATCGTAAGCAAAACTCTGGCATGGGACAAATGGAAGAACCACC